>OY101442.1:65294860-65431114 GCA_956483585.1 Gymnocheta viridis | reverse complement strand
CCATATTTTATGTGGATTAGTGAGTTAACTATATTTAGACACATTCTGTTTCTTATATTTGTTTAAAGAAAAATCATTATGCTAAAAGATCTTTCCACTTTTCCACTATTTGAATATGGAAATGATAATAATACATTAATAACAAAAGCTGATAACTTCAAAAATGGATTTTTATTCACTGAATTTTTGAATTTATGTACTTCAATCCAAAGTAAATCATTTCTGTCTCTTTGTTTCCCATTCAACAGTTTTCTATTTCTTCGGTGTTGCTTGTAAAAATATTTTCGATATATTTTTAGCATTCTAAAACTAGAAGGCATTTTTGCTCTAATTTCAAAAATAAGTAAATAATCAATATCACCTTCTAAATAATCAAATCCATCAGTTGGTAAAAATAATTCTATTTGTTAACACTTATAGTAGTCGATTTAAGTAAATCATTCAAGAGCTTGGTGTGGTCTGCATGTTGATCTTCAAGCTCCAGATTTACCATTTGAAATTCAGCAAAAATTGTAGCCAAGTACGTTACATAAACAAAATTTTTGGTTCGTTGTACATATCCTTCAAAAGCGACGTTTCTTTGTTCCTTACCACATTAAAATGCGTTTTTAACTCTAGGCATATTTCCAAAATAGTTTTTATAGCTCGTTCAACCGTGAGCCATCTTGTTGGTGCTACCATACGAATTTTCTTTGGCATAACCGGTGGTTTACTGTGTAATTCTATCCGAAAATGAAAATCATTCGAATGGTAGTATATTCGATGCGAAAATTAAATTGTACTGTGTAACACTTTCGAATAGCTTGCAACGAAGTATTAATACCTATAGCTAAGTACTCTGTTCAAATTTGCGAAAAATGTTGAGCAACATAGATTATTTCGTTTGAAAATTTTGACAATTAGCCAGTGGTGACAACACTACGATTTAGAAGAAATTTAACGTTTTTATTGCCTTTAAGTAAGCAACATTGTTTTTGTTATGTAAACAAAAACCATGTGTGAAAACAAATGGAGAACAAAATAATTTTAAGAGCTTGTGCTGCAACGTATCAATTAATGTAAATTGCAGCTGCTGCGGAGGAGCTCTTTGAAGACACACGTTCTCATTCAATCCCATACCTTTACTTTATGTTATTTTCACACTATTTTCCATTATTTTAGTTATTTGTGCGCAACAAATTCAATGCTAAGTAAAATCTGATCATCTGTTGTTTGCAATTCCGCACGAAATGAGTGGCGCTTACATTATTTCGCAGTTGAAAAATATGTTGCTAGAAACATGTTGTGGTTGAAAAAATAATGCTGCCAGAAACATTTCGTATGTTTTCACAAGATGAACAGAGTACAACTTCGGCCATATTATCTTGCAATTATTTCGCATGAAGTTTTTTTATATGGACTTTTGACAGCAGTTCGCACGAAATGATGAACAGAGTACCTAGCTTATATGGGAACAAATAGCAATTAAGTGGTAGCACTTGATCTTAAATGTCAAAATAACAAAGAAAAGCACAAAAACTTGGCATCACATCTTACGTGCTAAGGTTTAAATTAATTTTATAATGGAAATTAACTTTAATTCAAAATAAAGATAAGATGTAAATCAAATCACAAATTAACGCATAGGTACATAATTAAATTTAAAAGTTATTTAAACCTTGAAGTCGTTTTTTGTATAAAAAACGTTATAAATTTGATTGCTAATATTTGACACCCCTTCGTGTAGGCCCAAAGAAGACCGGTGGTGACACGAAACGACATGCTATTGTTGTTTTGCTTACTCTGTCACACGAAAAATCGAAACAAAGATTTTTCTTGTTTTGTTTTGATCCATTTTCTGCTGCAAGAAATTTTTAACTTAATTTCTTAAAAACTTTGTTTTATTAACACGTTAACTATTAGTTTATTTGCAGGAAAATTAAAATTTTCATGTCACATGTTTTACTTGGCTTCTGCATTTTTCTACAGCATCTTCGTTGAACAAACGCATACATGTAAAAACACATACACGATTAAAATATTCCATTTAGGCTCCTAATATTTATTAATTACGCTAAACAACTGCTAGCACTTGCACGACACATTTCTCACTGCACACATTTCAATAAGAGAACAAATTAATAATTCCTCTGTTTTATATTATATATTAATTTGTAAAAAGTTTTATAATTTGATTTATTTTTCACCTTTGTGATTTAGTTACTTGCAAAGTGCTTTAACTTTGTTTTGTTTATTTTTCCCTATTCTTACTTGATATTGCGCTCTCTTTTTACGAAAAAATTGTGTGGAAAAAACTGATTTGCTCCAAGACTTAACCTCAAAGTTTCATCTGTGGTCTACCCTGTGGTGTAGCTTCTTCAATAATGAAAAAAATAGTAATATTTAAAAAACAATTCCACAATATTTTTTGATTTGTAAACATAAAATGTTTCAAAGAAAAATCAAATTATATTTATAGATATATACTCGTATTTAAAAATAAAAATTTTGTTCAGTTGTTATGTAAATATAATTTATGTTTTGTCCTGAAGGTTTAGTGAAATATTGACAATAAATTGTATAAGTTTTTTTTTATATAAAAAAGATCCCTCATGTTATCCTCATTATTTTGAAAAAAATTAAAAAATGATTCTTATATTTTGCAGATTTTTTTTTTATCTTGGACCAGCACTCAGGAGATGACCCCTATACATGCAACTAGTGGAAAGGGATAGTGATAGCTATGACAGGAGGTGAAGCTTCATTCGTTCTTTACAACTCTGCTTTTTTTTGCACGTTTTTATTCGTAGAGCATTGTTGCAGCGCCTCTGGTTTCGAGGAGGAGCATTACGAAGTTTTTGAAGCTGTGCTTAGTAGCCACTTTTTGTGCTACTAAGTACCAACGAAGGAGGGCGCTCTGATATTACATTGGTATTAGTATCAGCTGAAGTTGATACTGTTCAGTGACCAGTGTGACTATGCCTTCGCCACTGAAACCTTCCGCCAACAGCTGACACAAAGGCACATCAGAGAAATGCGTGGTGTTTTTATTTCATGGCTCTGTCTGACACTGGGTTTGAACCCAGGTCCTTCGGTTTATAGTCAACGTGCTTACTACCTGAGCCAACGCCACCCTCATTCTAATTCAATCATTTGTTTTTTTAATTCAAGTTGAGCCATTCTTCTCTTAGTTTTTTCCAATTCTGTTTTTTTTTAATTCAAAATTTTCTTTTGCAAGCTTTAGTTACACAATGCTAATTACACAATGCATTTATTTTTGTTCTAAAAGCATTTTGATGATTTTATAACAAAAAACGTGTAAATGTTTTTTTTCTACACTTTCACTGCCAAAATGTCTTTCGAATGAAATACGAACAATTGTAACGTTCTTGGCATTTGTTTTCGTATTACGCAGTTGCATTTTCGAAAGGAAGATTTCCGAATACGAAAAGGGCAAACAAATATACGTACGTTCGGAAATAAATTTGCGATAAACTTATTGCACGGTTCCCATTTCTCGAATGAATTCGTACAATTTTTCTTCGAATCGAATTACACAGTAACCCCCAAGAATCTTTGATTATCAATTTGTAAATTTTGTTGTATAATTTTTGTCTGACAGACGAATTAAAAAATTGTATGTCTCTTTCACTAAAAAGTTTATATTCGGTGGAAAATTTTTCTCACTTGCTTCCAGTTGTAATGAGTGACAAACACATCTTATTAAGATTATGTTTTTTAAGTCATATTTTTCTTTAATTTTTTTAAAGAGGCCGTTATTTACGTCGATCATCACCGCAGCGCTATCTGTGGCAATAGCCAATCCAAACTATGTACCCAGATTCATAAGTCGCTCCAAGCCATTTAAAATGTCGGTGCTTTTCCGTCGTCATCGCTTTTATATGTTTCCCTGATTGAGTGTGCCACATAAGATCAAAATTTTTACATTAATGTTGCACTTACTATAAGCGAGCAACGCTTTTGTATCATCGTTTTTTAATGGTCTAATCCACTTTTTTAAAGACTGGTCGGACTCCCAAGCTTTTCTATGTTTAGTACATATCGTTCCAAATAAAATTAAGGTAGGATCACACGATTGCCGCAGATACACCAATCAGACTTAATTTTTACTGTGCTGAATTGGTGCACAATAATAGTATTGTCCCAATCAAATATACTGCAGTCATATGATTGCCCCATTTTATAAAAATGTGATTGTCGCAGATTGGCGAAGAATGAATTTATGGCAATAATTGCCGCAGCCCAGTCATACGATTGTTCTGACTTGCGGCAACAAACAGCTGTTATGTTAGTTTATAGTTTGTTTTGTTTTACGTGCGTATTGTTGTAATTCTGCATCATAGCTTTTAATTGGCCTCTAAATTATCACTGCTTATTATAGTAAAATAAATTCAATCTACGAGTGTAAAATATTACACTTAATAAATTAAACTAAAAAATATAATTTTTTTTGCATTAATTCTAAATGTGTAAATAATATATTTTTTTAAAGCGAAAAAATGCATTCATTTAAGGGTTAACGCTTCAAATAAGTTTAAATTTATGGTACACAAAACAATTGGCACACACGAAAAATTAAAGTAATTAAATAAATTGCCGCGTATTGGCTATTTTGATTGCCGCACGAGAAGACAATAAATATTGGCAAATTTTTAACATTTACATTCGCAGATGGTTGCCTATCAACATTTCACACGATCGCCGCACCAGAGTTGCATTTGATTGCGGTAAATCAGCACATTATTGTTCTCGATTGCCGTGTGGGACAATAAATAGTGAAATCATACAATGCACCAATAGTTGGTGCATTGCGGCAATCGTGTGATCATACCTTTAGTTCGTATTAATTTAATTCCAAAGAATAACGTTTTTATTCATCTTTTCTTTTTTTTTTAACTTGGACCAGCACTCAAGGGATGACCCCTACATATGCAATGCATTGTGCCGGAACTAGGAAAATTGGTTATGGGAAGGAGGATAAAGGGAGTAGTGTTTGTGGACGTTCGATTTGAACTTTCCCACACTGAAAGTAACAGGAAAGACCTCTGCAGGAAGTTAATTCCACATGCGAACTGTTCGGCTAAAGAACGAATTTTCTCTGTAATGCGTATTGCGATCCACTGGCATATCAACCACAAATGGATGCGCTCTTAACGAAGAACGTGTTGTTCGTACAAATGAGCGGGTTTCGGGAACAAGTTCCCTGATTTCATTAGAGCACATTCCATTGTAGTAACGATAAAACAGTGAAATACATCCCACATTGCGTCAATCCAGTGAGTCAATAGAGTTGGCTACCCTACTGTCACCGATGAGCTTCTTCGCCCTCTCCTGTACCCGGTCGAGTATCTTCAAAATAAACTTTGAAGCACCGGCCCATACATGAGAGTTGTATTCCATTTTCGGTCGGATATAGGTGGTGTAAATATTAAGGAGATCAGATGGAGTGAAGTATCTCTTACACCGTCTTAGAAAGCCGAGGCACTTGAATACTTCTTTTGAAACCTGAAAAATATGATCAGTCCATCGAACATCACATTTAATTTTCATGCCAAGAACATCAAGAGTTTCTGATTCCTCAATATCTACCACCCATTATTACAGATGAAGCAGCATGATTGTACGTACATTTGTGTGTAAGCATACAACACTGGGTCTTGCGAGCATTAAATTCGACCCTATTCGCACGTCCCCATTCATGGATTGCTTCCACCCACAAGAAAAAAAATATGAAAAATTATATATCGACTTTTGGGTAGTTCTAAAACGCTCAATATAGCGCAAAATACGCTAAATTGGCATCGCTGTACACAGCTTAAACAAATTTAATGCGCCTACTTGACACCACGGATGCTGCACCATTGCTATCATGAGAGAATAATACAGGTAGTGTCGAAGCTACAACAACACTGCTTTTAGGTTCGAAGCTGTCAAAAAGCACAAAAGAAAAATGGCAAAATGCTTGCATTTTCTGTTCTTTTTTCTTTTTTTTTGTTTCTTTTCCTTTTCTTATTTGCATTTGAAAGAAATGTTAAAGTGTGCTTTTTCAGTAGTGTGGGTGTGTTTTGGTAAACATAGTCACATTTTAACAGCTGCGAACCCTGTTTTTGTGGCTGACTATACCCGACCTATGCCTTCACATAGGAAGTAGCAACGTGGTTGTCAACGAAATACGGTTATTCGTGGCAAATCATTCAACCAGTGCGAGTGAGGCGAAAAACTCTCGAATGCCAAACAACACACGCAAGCCTTACCGCACTTAAGAAATAATTAGGATGACCCGCTGCTTAACGACTGATATGTGTAAGCCAGTGATTGCCAAACGTACACAGCGACACGTTTGGTTCGTATTTTGATGTAACGATGTGCGTACACTGAACCAAATTTCTTATGGGATGCCAAATATTCGCGCCATTTATTTCGCTAAGATAAACATTCAGGAACTATGTACATACATGTAATGTAATACTTTTTATTAGAGTGCTGTTTTTTCTTGGAAAATAGTATATTTTTTAATAGTTTTTCTAGTTTCTTTTAATTTTTTTATAGTTTCTTAATTTTTGTTAAAATTTTTATATGAGATATTCTCCAAATTGTATTTGTAAAAAAGTTTTAATTTTTTGTGAGTTAAGCATATCTACATATATCTTAAAACGGGGAAACAAGTGTACATAAACACTGTTATCAACAGTTCATTTGTTTGGTTATGTGTATACTAGAAAACAAGCGGTATACAGACTCCCCTTCCGATAGCTTGTATACGACTGAGTAAAATAATCACAGTTGGTATAGTCAGTGTAGCCGATTCGTGTGCTGATATACACATACATATGTACATATACTTATGTGCAATTTCGCTTTATGTTATTCTCTGAAAATTTCATTAGTTGCCTCAACGATCACATGAAATGAAATTGTTCGGGAGTTAGATTATGATTTCATAGCGTTATGAGTTGGTCCCTAGATTAATTCCAGAACAAAGCCAAGTCTTTCATCAGGTGTTACGTGTTAAGTAGGATCAGGAAATGGTGCATTCTTTTTTTCTCGACGCTCCAGGAAGAACCTAGAAAACTTTTTTACTGAATATTTTATTGCCGCTCGTAAGTAAATAGCTATTCCCATAGATATTTGTCAATTAAGTACTGTTTAAATACACATATACTTGTAATATAAGTATGTAAAATAAACGGTGCATAATATTTCTTCAAATGTGTAATTTGGATAAAAAAAAGATAAGAAAAGTCTGCAAATTTTTCTTGAAATTTAATAAGCGAAAACATGTATAAAGCTTTATGTTCTTTAAATTGTTTTAATTAATTTTTCATCATCATTTCAACTGCTTACGAAAATAGCTTTCAAATAATTAAATGTTCAATCTCAAAAAAATTTTAGACTCGGAACTTGGTAACACTAGCTGATATGATGTATACGACGCGTAAAAGTAGAATGTTGTTCAACTTTTTTCGCGTCACAAGCGTTGCAAACTTTTGTTTGCAACTCTAATTCAACTTTTTTGAGACGCGTAGGAAGCATGACGCGTAGAAAGCGTGGTGTAGACTTTCAGCTTAACACGTATGCGCTGCCCGCGGGCGTTCTAGTGGCAAACACTGGTGTAAACATATTTTGCACTTTTTTCATTCTTCTTTGTAGTTTTCGCTTTTTTTAGCAGAGATGCCACATGACATTAAATTTGATCCAAATTGTTGAGTAAAAGTTACTGAATCAGATAATCGTTACAGCAAACAACAACATTTGTGGACAAATTTTGCTTTTAAGGTAGGATCACACGATTGCCGCATTACACCAATAATCGGTCTATTTCATATACCCAATCGTGTGATTTCACAAATTATTGTCCCCTACGGCAATCGAGAACAATATTGTGCTGATTTTCCGCAATGAAATGCAACTCTGGTGCGGCAATCGTGTGAACGATTAATAGGCAATCATGCGCCAATATAAATGTTAAAAATGTACCAATATTTATTGTTTTCTCGTGCGGCAATCAAAGTAGCCAATACGTGACAATTTATTTAATTAGTTTAATTTTTTTTTGTGTGCCAATTGTTTTGTGTACCATAAATTTAAATTTATTTGAAGCGTTAATCCTTAATTGCATGAATTTTTTCGCTTTGAAAAAAATACTATTTAGACATAGAATTAATGCAAAAAAATATTTTAATTTTATTTTTAATTTTTTTTAGTTAAATTTATTAAGTGTAAAATACATTTCGTAGATTGTATTTATTTTACAATAATAAGCAGTGAGCGATTAATAATAATTTAGAGGCCAATTGAAAGCCATGATGCAGAATTACATCAATATGAAAAAGAAAATAATTTGCACGTAAAACAAAACAAACTAAAAACTGCCATAACAGCTGTTTGTTGGTGTTGCCGCAAGTTAGAACAATCGTATGACTGGACTGCGGCAATTATTGACACAAATTTATTCTTCGTCAATCTGCGGCAATCAAATTTTTATAAAACGGGGCAATCATGTGACTGTAGTATATTTGATTGGGACAATATTATTATTGTGCACCAATTCAGCACAATAAAAATTGGGCCAGATTGGCGTATTTGCGGCAATCGTGTGATCCTACCTTTAAGGAATAGTTAAAAGTTAGTAAATGACACCACAGGTGTGCGTTTTGCTTTGTCCATTCTACATAAAGTGCTTGATTTTGTCATATTAATATAAATTTTCTAAACGAAATCGTTTTTAAATTTCCAAGAAAGACAGTACAATATCACGTGTTAGTTAAACACTTACATTATTCCTATTTATTAATTTAATTATTGTTATTAAAAAAAATTACAAATTATTCAGGATTTAGTTCGTTCAATTTAATATTTTCAAATTATATTATTTGCATATTGAAAAAGAAATTCTTAAAGCATGTAACAATTGAAAAGATAAAGAAAATTTTTTCCTTGACTAAAGGGTCGAACAGAACATCATTTCGTTTTCGGGATCAACCACACATAAAAATAATATAATGTGAAAATATTAAATAGAACGAGCTAAATCCTGAATAATTAAAAAAAAATGTAGGACTAAAAGCCATACAGTTCCACTAAATCATAGCTAAAATTAGAAATATTTCATTAGCCAAGTTTACCTTTTTCTGTTTACTTCACTCTTTTATCCAATAAGAAAACATAGAACGGAAAATTCTTTCAGTTGCCACATTTGACATATAATCGAAATTCGAATATGACCCGTGTAAAAAATAATATTTAAATAAGGAATTTCTGTCAATAAATGACAAATAAAGTAATAATAATCAGACAGGTTTTTAAAATCTAATGATTTAAAATCGTACGATTTCTAAACATGCTTTTGGTAAAAAATTTGACTTATTTTTAATATTTTTTATTTTTTCTGTGATTTCAATGTTTAAATATTAAATTCCAGCTAAACTTTAAATGTGCGATTAAAGAATTTGCAATTTTACAACTATTGGTAACATGAAATAGCACGATTTGAAATCACTCGTTTGACAGAACAGGCATAATTAATCTCTCTGCTAGCCAATGAATTTATCTTAAAAGGGTGTGTGCGAATCGGTAGCAATGTGCACTGATATCAGCGTTGTCAACTTGGTGCATTTCGCACCATTTTCGGTGCTTCTTAAAATTTTTTGTGCTAGAAATTCCTTAGTTGGTGCGCGGTGCCCTTTTTTAAATTTTGGTGCCTTTTTAATTTTTGGTGGCACCAAAGCAAATTCAACACAACTTTTTATTATAAATTTTTGATCTCTCTTTAAAAAGTTTAAAAAAATTAATGTACAAAAATGTATCATCTTGTACGAATGAACGCAAACATACATACTATGTACATATGTACAAATTGGTTATTCGATAGCTTTTGAAATGAGGAAAAAGTTTTATTTTTTAGGTTTTTTTGTGGGTAATAAAAGAAAATCGGCTGATTTAATTTTTTTTAAATATTGCCTTTCCAAGGTGAAATTTATTTTTGAATTATTTTTGACGAAATTGAATTATTTATTAATGAAAATTCTAAATTTGAATTGAAATTTGGGCGCCTCGAAAATTTTTTTCCTTCATGCCAAAAGTTATCGAAAAATCGATTGCACAATATCGACAAATTTTTTGTCCTTGCAAAAATTTATGTATGTTATAAATTTTTAGTATGAAAATATCAAACTCCTGATAAAAATAAATTTTTTAAAATATTAAAAAAAGGATAAATAATGAACTATTATTATTCATTTTGAATCCTTACTATTAATCGTTGATATCTTTTTAAAAAGTTTATAATGGAATTAAAAAAAAAAATTATTTTCTATATCTATTTGTTGTTTCATTTTTTTTAACTCTTAACTTCAGAAGACTGGTGTATTGTTATATTCTTAATACAAAAATATTATAGTTTTTATGCAAAATTAATTCAATAAACATTTTAAATAAAAGAGAAATTCTAAACTTAGTGCTTTTTTTTAAATGGCGCCTTTATTGCTTAGGTGAATAAAATTTCACTAGCCCTGGGGGATGGTAGAATTTTTGACAGATCTTGTAAATTGTTGACAATTAGCAAATTGGAAGCATGGTATCACAAAACAAAATAAGCAACCGCCGTCGTTTTTTAAAATTCGTGCCACTTACGATACAGTGAATTTTTACGGCTCTTAAATTTAGTAGGACTGAAAAATGCATTGTTTATTATAATTTCCGATTGTAATTGTACACCACACTGAACAATTTTTCGCTACAGCAGATAGTTTTTGTGTTTAAAGAAGTTCTTTTGAAAATTTGTTGGTAGCCGACGGCTTGCAGTCAAATTGCTACTCCACCGCAGCAATTTTTCTTCAGCTTGTTTTCAAAGTCGTCAAAATTTTATGTTGTCAAAAAAGATATCATTTGGCAAAAACATGAAATTTTTTCACCATAGTACTTTGCTACCGATTGGCACACATCCTAACTCAAACATTTACATACATACAAATACAAAAAACCTCCAGAATAACCTAGTTGCATTTGATTTATAAGGCAGTATTGTAAATATTGTAACAGGGCGCTCGAAGTAACTTTCATTTGCTTTTTGGGATTGAAAATTTTTTTTGTACTATATGAAGGGAAATAAAGAAAAAAAATTTATTTGTTTGTAAAAGAAAAGTACAAGAACTAAAAAAAGTATTTTTGCGTACTTCTTTAATGGTACGTGCACTGCTGGAAACTGCACGTCTTTCAAGTCTAAATCGGGGGTACCCCTTTGAAAGCCGCTATTCCGTAACAATTACGAAATTAGAAATTACTATTTTACTACTCCATGAATATATAAGACAATTACTCGTAATAGTCACTTCGTATTGGGAGTACCCTTTGCCGCTTATACTAGGAATTAGCCTATTTGAGTTTCCCGACAGTCAGTGAGTTTCACAATTTCAAAACATTCGTATTATCGTTTGGCTTCCTATAGAAAACAAATAAACATCCAAACATGAATTTAGTAATCCATTCATATGGGTAACTCCCAGAAACAGTCCATCAAAAAAATTTTTTTAAGTTATTCAAATTACTTCTTATTTTTTATGGAATATTACACTAGATATATAAATTTATAAATCATATAAATGCATTTCGATGATCATTCAAAATTTATTACCAAGTCCTACCCAACCTTAGATCTTCTAAATTCATGCAAGAAATTAAAAAATTTTTAGGTATTTATCTCATTACTTTAGTGTTAATGAAGATGGCCTGATCGAAAGCCATATTTTATACATTGAATTCATTTCAATTTTAGGAAACAAATTTTATATTTACTATTTTGGAAACATTGAAACTAGATATGAAATGTCAGCTCCATTATATCCCACTAAACACCACGCATAATTTGAAGGTAGCTCTTTTGAAAGGCCCAAAAAATTTAATATATTAATGTGAAAACGCGTACAAGTGTAGCGTTCGTTCGTTCGCCCACATATTTTTATACTTTTATGGAAATTGATAAGCATATATCAAAAGTATAGCAAATTATTACACATGATGTTTGTTTTAACGAATTATAGGTACAAAATATTATTAATGCGTTCATTCGTAGATGTAAATCTAGCATTAAAATAACAAAATGGTAACACTGTTCGGCACCATTAGTACGAGTGAAATGTACAGCTGTGCATTCGCATACATATATGTAGTATGAATGTAGATATGTTTGGATATATGTATTTATGTATATATGGATATACCAATTCATTCACGTAGTTAGTGAACATGTATAGGGTTGAATTTAGACGGCGTAAACAAATGACTGAATAACATTGACTCACCTTTTTGCTCGCTTTTACTTACATAAGATTGCATACACTTAACGAGCACAATAAACATACAAACATATGCGCATTTTTATTAGTAGATATGTATTGATACTAGTTTTTTTAAGAGTTCTAATTGGAGGAAAAACATTTTTATACCAGGAATTTAATTGTGGGCTTTCATACTTTTCGTGTTGAAAACGTGCGATGCAGATCCCTATAGATGCTTACATGTGTATATACATATGCACATACATATGTATATATGTACATATATACATACATACATACATACATATGTATTTGTTGTGAATTCGAAGAGTTTTTCTCTGTGAATGTGCACACTTCCAAGTTAATTAAAGTTACACGGAGCTGTAAAATGTTCGCTTGCTTCGTTGTTACATAGTACTTGCACAAGAAACTACACAACTAAATTCGTACATATGTATGTATGTAGGTATCAGTAGCCATAAATAGAAGCAAGAGGCTGATAATTTTGATTACATATGTACATACATACATACCTATGTAGGTACATGTATACATACATACATAGTATGTATGTATGTACTACCATGAAAAAAGTGAAAGATATCCCCAGGCTATAGTTTAGCATTATCCATTAATTAGAACTATTATTTCCGATAGCCGGCGCAATCTACCATATTATAATTGATAAAACATTACACATTTACATACATATGTATGTACATATATGAATGTACCTACCTATACGTTAAAATACAAAAGCAAAAGAACAATTTAAATAAACAACCTAAAATTATTGTGTTCTCTTTTGTTTACAAGTCCAGAGGTAAATTAAACGAAATACCTACTTATTCAGTTAATGTTTAAACGTGAAGAGTTTGTTGTTTCTTCCTTTTAATTTTTTAATGTACCTAGGTATTATAGGTATTTAGTGTTAGCAATGGGTTGATATCTCCTTTGCGATGTGAGTTTAAAGTTGATCGTGTAACATACATAAGTGTTTTAAATAGTTTATAATTTAATCAAATAAATTTTAATATTTTTTCTTCCAGAAATTTAAAACGTTTGGCGAATGTACAAAAATTAAATGAACATCCATTATATGTAATTTCAATAAGTATATGGTTACTTAGTACTGCACTTGCTTTTACGGTAGTCAATAGCAAAAACAAGTAATCAGATACTTTTAGGAAAATCAAATAATATTCAATTTACCTTTTTTAAGAAAGAACACCTTCATTCGCATTTTATGAGATTTCTCTACATTATTTCTAAACGAACAGTGACTCGATAGACTCAAATGAAAACGTAAATGTTTTCATATAAAATTCGATTTCTGCGCTACGAATGTGTCGTTAACATTGAGAATGAAATGTTAAAATTAGTCACTTGTGGTTTTGCTTTCGCGACAAAAATTTTGAGTTTAATAAATACCTAGGTATATATATAATTTAAAAATTAGCTGGAAAAACTGTCCAACAATTTAAATTCGCTTGGGCCACCCACTCGTACAATTTGTGAATGGAAAAAGGTTACCACGTTTGTTTGTGTGCTATAGAAAAAAACCTATGGAACATATTATCTATAGAGTAAATTCGGGTATTGTATTATAGGCTATAGTAGGATTTCTCGAAAACTAAAAACTAGAAGCTGACCAAACCAAGCTTGATGGTTTCTAGGTCTCAGAAAATTAATAAGTCATAATTCGATTTGCTTTTTGGAAGCTATGCGAAGAGGTAGCAGTTAAGCTTAATTGCAATCCCCGTTTAATTACAGAAACAAATTTTAGACGTTTTATAACTACCCGATAAGTTGTTACAACCATATTTCTATTAAAACGTTCACTCACGCTCACGTGAGTGGAAAAAAAGTTAGTCACAATCACGAAAACTCACGCTCACGAAAAAAATACAAACTATAAGTATTTAAACAATAAAATTTTTGAATGCAATAGTAAAATATAATATATATCTAATAAAATATTAAAATTATCTTTAACTGAGAAATATACTTTTCTAAACCAATTTGTTAGTTTTGAAATACAATTTTTAAATTTTTATACAGGGGTAAGTCTCAGAAACAATCCACCAAACAAAATTTTCTTATATTTTTTTTTGAAGGAATATTAGACTAGATATATAATTGTATAAATAATTTAAATGTATTTCGATGGTCATTAATGCACAATTTATTACCGAATCCTACCCTACCTCAGATCTTTTAATATCATGCAAGAAATTAACAATTTTTAGGTATTCATAACATTACTTTAGTGTGAATGAAGAAAGCCCAATCGAAAGCCATATTTTTATATTTATATTTTTATCCGTTGTATAGCTTGTTTTATAGTGTTTGAAAACCATGGTTTATGCTTATGTGCAATATTTTTATGTTTGATTGGTACTGTTAAATCAAAAATATATTGAAGGTTGTGTTCTATGGTATGAGACTGCTCATCAATAGTTGGCATAAGATTAAGATTAAGTAGGATCTTGTACTTTAGCGTTAATAGATAATAGATAAATGGAATTATGCGGAAATAAATTTTTGTCAACATTTTGCTCGTGAAGTCTGTTTCACATCTCTTCAAGTATTCTTCCTGACGATGAAAAAACCCCTTCGCTTGTAGCTGAGGTGGGTGGTACACAAAGTATTCGTTTAGCCAATTTTTGCAGAAGTAGATCTTTAGCTTTTTTCCAAAAACTTAAAATTGGTAGGTCTTGTTCGTCTGTGTGATCGCGAATGAAAAAACGAAGGAGAATTGCACATGTTTTTCTTCCAAATGTTCGCCAGTCGAAACTCGGACTTATACTGCTTCTTTGACACGTTCACATCAGTACATTAATACATACCGGCACAACGTTTTATGTCTTCATGACAAAATTGAAAACCACGTACTTGTACCTATTAAAAATATATTAAAAAAATTCCTAAATCGACTAAACCACGAAACAATCACGCAAAAAATCTACTCATGCGCGCGCTTTCATGTTAAAGATTTTTATATGCATGATCACGCATATTTCACGCTAATAACATGAGCGGTGCCCATCTCTAGTCCAAAGTGTAAATATATTTCAACACTATATTGATGTGCAATACTCTGTTTTGTTAATCTCACGAATTTTTACAATTTTTCCGTTCGCGTACTTTTTTGGGCAACAATTTTTTTTTTGAGAGTAAATTTTTCAGTGTGCTCAGTAATTACTCACTTACTGCATTTTATTGCAAAAGTACTCGAACGCAGCTATTAAACTGCCTTATACAACGGCTATTTTCATTTTTGACCCTTAATATATCGAATGGTTGAATATATGACCACAAAAAATTCTCTTGTGAATTAAAAATAAAGAAAGACAAAAAGACAAGATTATTCTTAATATTACCGTTATATTTTCTATGTTTGCATATGCTCATCACTTGATCATCCAAATGAATTGAAATGTGTTTTTAGTTGAGTTTGGTAGTGCAAAGAAATGTGGTCGATAGAAAAAGAATTTCTTTAAGTCGAAAAATTTAAATTTTGGTGGTTCCTAAAACAACGAAAAAGATTTATTCCGGTAAATGGAGTAGGAATAAAAGCAAAGGCTCTAGAACTGTACGGCAAGCTGTATACTGGTGATTTTAATGCAAGTGATGGATAGTTAGGCAGATTTAAGAAACGACTATTAAAAGAGTCTGGTGAAAAGCTGCACCAAGAGAAGACTTAGAAGGGCCATTTAAAAGAAAGCTGCGGAAAACTATAATAGAAGAGGGCTTAACACATTATTAAATTTTTAATGTGAACGAAACAGGTTTGTGTTGGAAGATGCTTCCAAACAAAACATTTCATGCTGCGGAAGCAACTGCTCCGGGAGGAAAATTTCAAAAGAGAGAATAACTGTTCGTTTCTGCACAAATCGGGTAAAAAGAATGTGATCATCTTCTTATTGGAAAGGCAAAATACCAAAATAATTATGGAACCAATGGAATGAAGAACACGTAGAAATTAAAAACACATTGCCCAATAATGATACCAAAATTAAAGATGAAGAGGTAAGAAAATGTTTGGAAAAGTTCATACAATGAAGTCAACAAAATAATATTTCTTTTTCGAAGTCATTAGTATTTAGAGAAATACAAGAAGCTGTTCAAAAAAGTTTTCAAATCGCTCAGAAACAAACATCTATACACATATTTTTCACATCTGCTTAGTTTTTGAAATTAATAAACCCATTTTATCAACATTAAATATATCTGAAATTTAAAAAAGTTGGATGATGTTTTGACATAGATACGAGTAGACGCTCAAAAATTTCATTTAAATGTTGTTAAGAATATTTTACATTTAGATTAAAATTAATATATTAACTAGCAATTTATCTACACAGAAAGTATGTAAAATGTTTGAACGTTATCGGTCCATTTTTGAAGCTTATATAGTTCTTAAGTTTGGAAAAAAAAATAATTTTAATTGTAAATTTTTTGGCCCGTATTCATAAAAAATAGTTTGTATTTGAAACGTATTTTATTATTATTATTTTTTATGAATACGGCTGTTTATATTTTCCCTGAAGAAGATACAAACAAAAACAACTACTAAATTACTCAAGCTTATTAAATAAAATCAATAAGAAAACTTTTGTTTAATATTACTGCTCGACATATTTAAAATTTTATGGTTTTTACTGGGTTTACCGTATGACTCGCCTTATTGATGTCAGTAGAAGTTTATAAAAGAAATTACGGTATCACTTCCGCAGTTACTAACTAAATACATTTTTTTCTAAATTTTATTAATTTTGTTGGAGTTTGCTTTATGATAATTAAATGGCAATGCAAGGAAGTCTAAAATTTCCTATTTTAGTTCTATACTTATGAATTTTATATAATAAATATTTTTTTATTAATTTTAACACAATGACTATAGTGGAGTGCAACTAAGTTGACAATCCATTGAGAATCACTTTCTGCACTATAAATAAATTTCAAAAACTATAGCGAAAAGCGAAATTAAAAATGCAGTATTTTCTATTGAAGTTTTTATTTCCTATTGAAGTAAGGAAGACGAGTCATATATACATACATACGATAAGCCTAGTCAAACTAAACATTTTAAATACCCAGCTAAAATATATATACATATATTGCCAATATATAAGCATATACAAGCATATACAATGTATATTATACATATGTATACATTGTCGGAATAAATAATAGGTATAGTTTTTGTGTTGAGCTTTTATTGATGAAACTCTCTGTCAAATTCTTTCAAATATAGCACTATTTAATTATCAGTTTACTATTTTACTATATTTACTCTGTTCTTTCTAGGAAAAAAATTTAGATAAATGTATATGAAAAAATAATAGAAATATATATTTTAAACCCGTCTTAAAATTAAACATTATCAGAATTTTTATACAAAATTCATAAAAGTGGCAAAAGCTAATGAGCAGTGACTTAAATAGAAATTGATTCGTTTTGAGTTGAATTTATTTTCGATATCAAGAAAAAGTGGATTCACACTACCGCTGCTGAAGAAAATGTAATTATAGAATAAAATCCGAAGTGCTATCAAATAGACAAATTTTACATATTATGGATTACTGCATAAACAAAGTGTTCAATGCGATTCACTCAAGCAAAACCAGCTAGTGACCATAAAAACAAATTGTGTGCTACAGTAACAGACCGTACGATAAGAAATAGACGGCGAGACGCTGTACTTACGGGTCGGCTTCCAAGAAAACTGCCTCATCTTAGTAAGCGAAATTTGCAAAAAAAATTGCAATTTGCCATAATTTGATTCAATTAGATAGAAAGTCGTGTGTACGTCGCCCTGCCAATAGCGAATTTAACCGTTGATTTTGCGGTCTAGGTTGCGTTAACCTTTCTGTATACAAGAAAAAATTATCGTTGTATATTATTTGGATGTAGTGCGGAACAAAATGATCCAAATGCTAAACAAGTATTGCGGTTAAGGTGAGATAATTACCCCTAAAACTCCGCCAGAAGTGTTAAATCGTGTTTTGACCAAAATCAAGTACCCGTTATGGAGTGGCCATGTCAATCACCGGATTTGAAATCCAAAGTACACCTCTGTCGAGTCATAAAAAATAAAAAAACTTAAACGTACAAATCTACAAAAAAGCATCTAACGTCGTATCAAGCTAAGGAAGTGAGGTGCCCCATTTTCCCGGACACCTGCTCCAATCATCTGAGTTCTGTGAGATGACGATACGAGGAAGTAATTAAAATGAAAGGGGCTTCTACCAAATATTAAATTAATATTTGGATTCGATAGCAAAAACTAAATAGGTACATAGCTATATTTTGTAAACATAAAATGTCCCTATTATTTTTTCCAGAAGGAATATTTTTTTATTTACATTAATTTTTCGAATAAATAAGGACTGTACAATCGAGCTCGAAAAAGTTATATTTTGGAAGCTGTTTGTTAGAAAAATTTCATATATCATATTTGCATATCGTTACCTTAATATAGAAAGGCCCTAACTGATTTTTTTTTCAAAAATCGAGTTTTTTTTTGCATATTTCAATAAATTCCAGGATATATTCGCGAAATAGGTTACACACTCGATTTTGGAAAAAAATACTTAGGGCTTTTCTATATTAAAGTACCGATATACTTATACAAATATGAATGTGCACACTTATCTACCAGTGACGTTCCTTCTAATATGCGCAGGTGTGCAATGCATTATTATAAATGAAAACATCTATCATACACTTTTTTAAAGTTCTGCAGTATTTTTAACGATATTGTGTTTTTTTAATAAAAAAACAACAAAAACATTTAAAAGAATACACATACATATAACATTTTTAAAAGTTCTACAAAATTATGTAGTTGTTTAGTACATAAACTAAAGCAGAAATAACGACTGAAATAAAATATATAAAGTACCGAAAAGTATTGCTTTCTGCAGTTTTGCAAAGTGTTGTTTTTTTGCATGCTTTATGTAATTTAGCACACATTTTACTTTTGTTTGATACGTTTATTACTTTTACACACAGTGGTATGTGTATTGGGGGTGCTATACCAATCCAAAACTCGTGCGATCGAAATTAACAAGAAAAAAAGTGTGTCAATGGCTAAATATTTCTAAGGTAACGAGCTTTCAATAAAAGGTGTCCAAAATTAACGTATATGTGCAGTAAAGTTTTAGTAACCAAAAAAAAACAATTTGACAGCTGACACTTTTGGGCTTGTATGAATGAAGCGTTACACGGCAGAACAACGTGCTTTCATTTATTTAATATCTCAAAAGTAATGAAAAAACTAAAAAATTGTTTTCTATTTAAATAAAAAAATACATAGTCGAAAGCGCACAACTAATTTCTTATCGAAATTTTTATAAAAACAACTTGTAGTGAATTACTTTGCAGTAAGTAAAAGCTAAAAACCAAAATGTTTAAAAAAAAATTAAATAATCCAAATATTAACTTAATATTTGGTAGAAGCCCCTTTTATTTTAATTACTTCCTTTCGTCATCTCACAGAACTCAGATGATTGGAGCAGGTATCCGGGAAAATGGGGCACCTCACTTCCTTAGCATGATACGATGTTAGATGCTTTTTTGTAGATTTATACGTTTCCGTTTTTTATTTTTTATGACTCGACAGAGGTGTACTTTGGATTTCAAATCCGGTGATTGACATGGCCACTCCATAACGGGTACTTGATTTTGGTCAAAACACGATTTAACACTTCTGGCGGAGTTTTAGGGGTAATTATCTCACATAAAAAAATATTTGTTTTTCAAGTTTCCGTCGTGCTCCTGAAAAAAAAATTATTATACCGGTGATTTTGAAATTTAACCTTTGCCAAAAACCTGAAGGTACGTCAGTGATGCATACTTCTATTTTTATTGTTAATACTGTTAATGTTGCCTTTGTTGTACTGGCATGAGTATATTGGGCTGTGTTTGAATCCATTGTTGGCATTATGAATTGTTGGTATTCAGAAACGCAAGCATGTGCAACTAGCACTGCCTACTCCACCAGATATTTTCAATGATAATTGATGTCGTTTGTGGGGAGGGTCTTATAGAGTTTATTTGTTCTGTTAACGACTTTAAGCAAAGAGAGAGATAAAGAGAGATGCGAAATAATTATTAATATAATTTGGTTGTCTCTTTCGTACTTGCTATTACAAATTAAGGGTTTCGTCAATTAACAACCACTTACAACCTCTATTCGGTGAGTAAGGCACCGTCGCTATGGCCGCCATTATGGAATGAATGCTACTAATGTAATAGAGGGAGTAAGCAAATCAATATGGGTAGAATTCAATGAGAACATAAAGGGGAACTGGTATGAAGTATTTAACCAAGAATATGGTAAATAAGTATGTGTGAATGAATGTGCCTACACGATTTTACTGTTTTTTTGCTTGTCAACTTTGGGTGAGGGGATTGTGTTTGTAGTTTGGTGATATTTTTGAAATGAGTGAGTGAGCATTTCGATTCACTCAAATGTGAAAAGGTAGTTAAACTGGTACAACCAAGACATGAATGAACAGCAGAATGTCTAACAAAGTGTTTTGTTGTTATTGGGTTTTATATCTTGAACAAGTTAGCGGCGACTGAAGAGGAACTCACAAAGCAGTAATCACAAGTGACTTCTGTTAAACTCAAACGGAGTAAATGTCTCAGTATGATAACTGTTGGTTTCGTGTTTGGATCGTGATTGCGCTTCAATGAGATTAAAGAGTAATAGACGGAGAAACAGGGACAACAGCAACAATAAAAAATACACTATAAACAAAGATCATAAGAAATAGTACAAATTAATCGAACCGAAAGTTAACAACGGTGTAGTGCCACTTCTAGTGAATCAAATAAATATATTACAAATCGTGTTTGTTTCGACTATAATGTGGCAAATTTTTAAATCGGTAAAAATATTACTCGAAAAATTATTTAAATGAAATTGAATGTGCAAAAAACAAAAGAAATTACCTTATATATTGCTCCTGCTGATTAAAAGGTGTCAAAAAAGGATCAAATAGGCATATCAAGTTAAAGGGAAGAAAATTTAAAAGAAAAATATAAATCCAATTAGCAAGAAAGAAAAAAGAAATAAGAAAAAAATAATAAACAAGCAAATAAAATTTGTGCTTTAATAAAGCGATTAATAAATTGTCATGTTGATTGAACCGGGAATCAATCGAGAATTTGGATCTATTGCACCAGTCAGTTTTAATATACCAACACACTGGAAAATGGATCCTCCAAGACTCTCTCAATAATTCAACAATAGGAAGTGTCGGTCCCATGCCGCCGTTACATCCCAATGGTAAGTTAAAGCCAAATATTTACCGACGGCAACTGTTAGAAATACACCGAGTGAAGAATACATATATTAATATGAAGTTTAAATGCGGAGAAAACACAAAAGAAACTTATTGAAAGCTTGTTGAAGACTTAGAGCCTAATTGTCCAAAACTCAACGCATAAGTGACAATTTATATGACAAACGAAATCTTAAAATTGTTTGTTGTTTTCCATACAAAATGCATTTTTGTTTCCGTTGTCGAAATGACGAAGTGTGAAATTTTGTAACTTTAGTAACAAACTCAGGCGGTTGTGAAATTAAGAAAATTCTTCGTTTTGGAATCAAGTTGAAATTAAGTACATTTGACATTTGCCAAATTAACTAAATTTATTAAATTTGGCCGAAATCACAGTTGATAACGCTGTTTTTTATAAAATAAAAAAATTAAATTTTTAACTATGAATTTACAAATTTGAGAAGTAAATGAGATGTTAAAAAGTTTCCTTAGAATTGAATAAAATAATAAAATCAAATAAATACCCTTATAAAAATATATGTACCTGCATATAAAACATAAACATTTCGCAGCCGACATATTACTCAATTAAACAAAATTACACCAAAAGAAGCAAAAAAGCTGATTCCGAAATCAACTCAAATGTCATTTACTATCATTATGAAGAGTATTTATTAAACACTTGATTTCGGTTATAGTCTCGTCAGCTTGAATAAGCTTCGTTGCAGATTGTTTTAGCATTTAGTTTTCAGTTTTTGAGTCTGTATGAAATGCTCTGTGGGATTGATCGACAAATAACTTGAAGGTTTTATTTCGATGTATGACGACCAATGAAAATTGAACATTGATTATAACATCATATGTGATAAAGATTACGAAAATAAATGATAAATGTCCAGCGCTTTTAGCACAGATTTAAGTATTTTTCAAAAATTTCTAAGCGCAAAATTTTCCAGTCAGTGCTCGGTGAATTAAAGTTTTAGTGTTTTTTATTTCGCTGATAACAGTGTTCCAATCCTAATTCAAACAAATGCGATCTTTATAGGTATATTTCGCCACATGCGGATGAGATTTTTCGTTTTTAGAAAGTTATGTTAAAAAAATTTACTTTTGAAATTAAATTTTAAGATTGATTCTTAGATTGAAATTGTTCTAATTTAATCACAAAAGCTTCTTACATAACCTTTGGCTTTTTGAAAGCGAAATATGTATGTTTTCCATTTATGACCTTACAAGTCTCTTAAGATCCCGTAAATCTGTTAAAGTAATTTCTACCAGAGAGATGCAGTTTTGTCTATACATCGGTCATTTACTCAAACAACGTCATAACTCAAAAAAACTCTTGCTTCAGAAAATGAGCTTAAATTTTTCAATTTATACACAACTCAATAGAAAAAAACTATTCTTTTATCAAGAGTAAACAAGCTATTTGTATAAATTTTTTACACAAGATGAAGAACGATACGAAGAATAATCACGTTATTTGACTTGTGACGTTGTTAGAGTAAATGAGCGTTATGTTTGTAGGCCATTTTGTCATTTCCCTTATAAATTCAGTAAAAAAAATTTTAATTTAATTCGTTTGGCGGGTCAATAAGTCCGTGACTTTTTCAATGAAACACATTTTTTTTTTAAACAAAAATTTATTTTTCAACATCATCTCCTTTTAACTCAACACACTTAGTCCAACGTTTCTCCAGTTTTTGTATCCTTCCAAAAAATTGGATTTTTCGAGGTCCTTATAATAGGCATTTGTTTGGTCAATAATTTCATCGTTGGAGCTAAATCTCTTTCCACCGACCCATTTTTTTAGGTATGGACATAAGGGGTTAAATCCGGAGAAAATGGCGGATGAGGTACTAGTTCGGATTGCCGTTAAATAACTCCAAACAATCCTATGAAGTTGTCACACGATTACGTTTATGGTCAATTGAGAGCAAATGAGGCACCCATCTTGCAGACAACTTACTTAAACCCAGCTGATCACTTAAAATCGAAACCACACTGCCATATGAAATGTCTATGGCATCAACAATCTCACGCACTTTACTCTTCGATCGGCCTACTCCATATCGTGGATTTTTTCGACATTTTCGGGTGTACTGACCTCAATTGGCCGTCTAGAACGTTCAGCGTCATTAGTACTTGTGCGACCACAACGGAAGTCAGTAAACTACTTTTTACCATTTTTACCATATTTATCGAACTATTCTTTGGTTTAATTGACGGTTTTTTTTTCGCAAAAAATAATGTTTAATGAGCACTCGAAATTCACTTTTTCCATTTTTAGAAAAATGCACGAGGTTGTATGTTTTGAACAGCTGTTAAACGCAAAGTAAATGACGACACTTGCTCAAAATATGACAGTAGTCTATTAACACGTGGTACTTGATGGGAACAGTGTTGCATTTCATATAACTACGGTGGAAGTTCGAAAAGTCACGGGCTTATTGATCCGCCCTCGTATATAGTAATAATACTTTTTAGCTCGATGAATCTATATATGTATGTCTAAATAAGAGGTGATTTCCAACTTCACAAAACGAATGATACAGAAGTTCTTATGATTTTGGGACTCAATTCTGATAATTGCACGTTAAAGTAGCCCCAAAAATGTGTTGTACTGTGATATCAATAATACTGTAAGAAGATAAATAAATTGCAAAACATCACAATTGAGACCTGTTTCAAATTTTGCGAATTTTCGTAGAAGTTATTTGTAATCTCTTGCTGTTGATTTGTTTGCATGTTTTTCTAGTTTTAACAATTTCTACAGTTTTAATCACTTAAGCCGCAATGTTAGCGATATCTAATAAGATTCACTTAATTTTTTTATGTTAATAATTTTTCCCCAACTTTAATAATTTTTGGGATACAAAAATTTGTCCATTTAAAATTTTTAAGTAATCTGCCGTATATTGAATATAATATAATATAATTTATTGAATATAATTTTTGAAGAATTGTATATATAATAAAACAAGTCTTAAGTTTTGCATTGAGTTTTGTGTGAAAGAAATCTAACGAGATTCGATGCGATTGTAAAGACTCAAGTAAAATTAAAAATATGAGTAGAAAATAGGCGGCGGCTGAGCAGTTTCAAGTAGCCGGAAAACATGCCGGCCTTTTGCAATGTTTAGCAGTTAAATTATATATATTAGAGAGGGTACATTTTTTTACACCAAGAGATTATCGAAATCGTAATCTGTGACAAATTTTAAGAAGGTTTGCCCAAGAAACCATGGGTCTAAAATCAAAATCGAGCTTCCGATTTTTAACGAGAGTTTTTTTTTCGTATAATGTAATTTTTTATAAATAGGCTAAAATAAAGATAAAAGACTAAAAACGTATAAGCAATTATATTCGAAATTATCCGAATATCGAAATGCTTTTTATGTGAAGTTCTTTTACCTGTCCACTCATAAAAATTATATTAAACAATTTTGCGGTTTTTCAAAATATCAAATTTTAATTATTTTCATCTTCCGCAAAACAACAACTTAATTGTTAAGGGCGCAAATTTATTTATTTTTAAGGTCGTGTTTGCTGTCCATCCTAGGTATAGTGTTTCGGCTTTCAACCGTGACTGCCATAAAACCTTTGCGATTTTTTTCATTAGTTCGACTTGAAACGCTACTCAATAGTTGCGAAAACCGCTCGGTTCCTTAAATGTGTAGAGAAAGCGGTTCATTTCAGCAAATGATCATATGGTATGTTTGCAGTGAATGACGGCTCCGATAAAATGCTATCGTTATCTAGGTTTATCATGTTGACATAATTAGTGCAGTTAAAATTTAGAGTGGGCTTTTTGTAAGCTCTTAATTTTTTTGGGTCGTAAAGTTGTTCCGATAACACAAAATTTTTTAAAGCCCTATCGCGCACTTTCTTTCTGTCGTTAAAAAAGATTGATAGAAGTATATTTTCTGAGTGTGCACAAAATCCGTTGTTTTGAACAACATTATTTATAATCTCGCCCAGATTTTGTGGCAAATATTGCGTTAACCAAATAAATTTGCATAAAAGCAGGGATGCCAGAAAAAGATAGATTAAATGTGCCAAAAACAAAGTCCTAAAATGCTCTACGGCTCAAAAAAAGTGCTAGGTTTTGTAATATTACTTTTTATTAATATATGTAGTTAAAAAAGCTTTACATTTCAGACATCTGTACATTATTAAAAAATTTTTATCATTTGTATAAGGTACTGATATAAAATTGCTTTAATTTTATTTGATATTTTAGTTATGCAAATATATTTACATACAACATTAATTTTATTTAATATAAAAACTTTTAAAGGTACACATATGAGATCGAATTTTCGTAGTTAAAGAGCTTTAATATATTTTAATTCAAGTTAAGAGTATTCAAAATATCAACCATATTATTTGCATCTTCCTCACAGACTAACTAATTTTTGTATATTTCAGATGAACCGATTTCTTTATAATATCCTCCTGATATATCTAAGGCAGGAACATAAGTTTAATGCCCAATATTTATTTATAAAAATCTTCAAAGAATTATTAATCATTTTAAAATAAAAATTCTCCTAATAACAGTTAAAAATGATGAATATTTTTTTAGTCTTCTTATAACTAGTTGGGTCTATTTAATATACATACAATTATTTTGGTCTTTCATAAAACTTATAAATGACCTTTATTTTTTCAGCCTTCTGATAACCATTACAGCAGATTTTTATTTTTCTAGATCTTCTCACGACCTTTATTTTTATTGGTCATCTATATCAACACATACTTACTGTGTGCAAGCTCTAAAAAGCCCTAATTAAATAATGGCTATGCAAAGATCGAAGAAATAATATAAAATTGGTAAGACATGACCAACATAAATAAAATCTTTCATAACAACTATGAGAGGACTAAAAATTTTTTTGCTTTTTCTACTTGTTATTTCAGGACCAACATTTTTCCAGCTATTTCTTCTTCGACCAATTGAATATTTAAATAATAACAGCGGTTATTTTGGGTTCCTGGTCTAAAGTATAGCGGCATACGTTGTCTAATTTCACACTCTCTCTTATTCGTATAACCGGAAATAACAATTCTTTGTTTTATTTTTCGTACATTGCAAAGATGTAAAAAATCTACGACAAAGTTGTAGAAAAGGCTGCAATGTACATATATATATATATTTGTACGTTTTTATAAAGTGAATGAATTTGTAGTTAGCTTGATATTATGTATGTGATTTTTTAAAGTAATTCTGCGATCTAAAAAAGTGCTAAAAATGCTAAATAATTATAAAGATATGCTAAGCCAGCATTTAGCATTTTTTTAAAAACTCTTAGTGTTAAATCAGAAAATATAATGCTAGATCTAGCAGTAAAAGTGCTTAAATGGCAAGCCTGCATAAGAGTGCTCTGCCATATATAAAGGAGTTGTAACAAAAATATAAAATACGAAATAAAATTTTCGTAAAAAAACCGGAAGCTTAATTTCGATTTTAGACCCATGGTTTCTTGGGCAAACCTTAGAATTCTTCGTAGATTTCGATTTTGGTAACCGCTATGTGAATTTGTTTAATATATACAAATTGGCCCACTTTATTTTATATACTATGTATCAAAGTACAATATATTAAATAACAAAAAATTTCATTAATTTTGAGATATGGTATGGTACACATTCCAAATTTTGAGCCTGTGTATGACAACAAAAAACCCATCAGAGACGGCACGCTATCGGCGGCGAAACAATCGACTGTTCAATTTACTTTTATGAAAATTAAACCCTGATCAAATGAAAAATCTTATCGTATAGAAAAATTTCTAAAATAGGCAAAGTGTTATGGTATGACAAATTTATTATCGTAATATTTGTCATTTTAGTAACATTTTGCTTTCACACTATCACACTTGCACGTATTATTACAGTCTTTATACAAAGTATTATAGTGTGAAAGGCCCTTAAGCACATCTTTTGTATGAAAGAAAATAAAAATATTTCAAGCCATTTTAAAATTTCACAGCAATATGAAAGACGACACGAATTCCCCATTTGTGCAATTTTGAGTGTTTGAGAAATTATAACTTAAAACATCGGAAATTCTGAAATCGAGATACAACCACCGATACTTACAAATTCAATGAACTTTATTAACATTTTTATTGTCTTAGAAGGTTAGGATAGGTTCCCTCCATTGGCAGCCATTTTATTTCAAAAATTATTAATTTTACATTACATATGTATGTATAAGATTTTTTTTTAAATTAAATCAAAAACTTTAAATTTAAATATTACAGCCTTTTCAAGGTTTCAGTGCTTTTTGAAATTTTAAATTTCAATTTCATCTTTTTATTCATTAGAAATTTTTGTAACTTCAAAAATTTGCACCCGTACATCCATGTGTGAATTCTCAACTGTTAAATCCTAATCGAGAAAATAAAAATTATTTTATTTAACCCCATCAAAACAAATTTTCTTAATTTCAGCAAGTAGTTTTAATGAAAATTCAACTTCAGCCTCAAAGTATTCCTGGCTGCATCACGAAAACAGTTTTTTATTGTTTTAGAACTTGGTCTCATGCGCCGCACAGTAGGGCCTAATGAGTTTTATCGGTGCAAAAATCATAAGTTTTAAAGTAATAAAGGTATTTAAAAATTTTAAAAAGCATTTGAAAGAAGACTCCTCAGGCTTCAATATACATGATTTGCATGGTCAGAGGTTAACGGCGGCAATGTGCACAGTGTTGGCTATTGACTGTTTTCATTGCAAACATCATAACTTTTAAAGTAATAAAGATATTTTTAAAATGTATAAAGCATTTAAATATGAAAATATGAAACCTTAATAGCCATAGGCCCAAAGAGTCACTATGCACAGTGGTTTTTTAGTTGCAAAAATCATGATTTTTGAGGTTACCAAGATATTTCTAATGGTTAAAAATCAGTTGAATTTTATATCCTTTAGCTTCAAAATAAGTGCTCCCACACTATGATTGGCACTGGTCACTTTAACACCTTTTGACCAATTTTGTCGCAAAAATCATCTTTTGATAAAATGATATTTTTAAAATTTAAAGGCATTTAAAAAACAACTTCTTGTGCTTCAAATGATATTCTCAGATCTAGAAAAAAATACCACTCTAATATAAGATGTTAGACTAATATTATATTTTTCATTTGCACTACAAATACACATTTGTTAAATATTTTTGGTATTAATGCTATATAATAAATATATAATGATATTAAAATATATAGTATATTTTTTTCAATCTAGTATAATTTGTTTGTTCGTTAGTTTTCTGTAAAATAGTCAATAATATTGGGAGCAATATCTAATAGACTTAACATATTGGAGCTATAATTATGTTCTTCCAAATCCTCTGGAAATCTTACATGTCCCCGTAATTTGAGGTGTTACCTGATCATTTTCAAAAAAATGCTCTGAATATATTACCATCGTTAGTATTTCCATACCCCTTCTTTGGGCAATCTATTGTTAGTCCAAGCTTCTTAAGAAATTAATTTTGTATAATTTTTCATCGAGCAGATAGTTTTTCTTTTGGTAGTGCGTTCTTATCAAAACATTCTCCTTACCGTGGAATTGTAGGTAGTTTTAAAATAAACGCCAACCAATTCTTCATATTCAAGAAAACCTGTCATATATTGTGGCTAAATTTAGTTTAATTATTTAAGGTATTATGTAGCAAATATGCTCAGAAAATATGGGCGGGACCATTTTTTTTGGCCCTTTTTAAATATGGTCTATTTTATTTGTAAAAATTACCTAAATATAGGGTATCCGAAAAACGACAACTGCCGAAAAAGTGGGGAATCTGATGAACATTTTGTTACTTTTTTAATAAAAAATAAACATACCTTGAAAACATAACCAAAAAAATGATGATCAAACGGCAAGGTTTCTGGTACTTCAATTCTAACGTTTTTTTAATATCACCTTTTTTGGCTTTAAAAAGCTCCACCAGCTATTTTTATTCAATTATGAAAAACGTTTTTGAATTGGGATCAGTAAGAAGCTCTTTATTAGATGTGTTCATTCATTTTACTAAATTTCGTCATCAAAATATGTATTTTTGACACAGATTTTGGGAAAAAGCGCCACAGTGCGGCGTTAGCTAAATAAACTGTATCCGATAAGCTTATACGATTCACTAGATAGTGGGCTGTGTTAGAAATTTCAATGTTAGTTAGTAAGAACTTCAGTATAAAAGTTTTGTAGTTATTCTTCAAATTTATAATAAAACTCTGATCAGGATGCAAACATTTCATTTTGATGTTTTTAAAATTGCTACTTTTTTGGATGTGATCCCGCTTTATCCTGTATCCTGAAAAAAAAAAAAATTTTCTGCTTCTATTTTGTGATCAGATATCATCGACGGTTTTGTGTTTGATTTCCATGTCTTGGGTAAACCTTCTTTTTTAATTTTGAAAACCTTTGCCTTCCTAATGGCAATTTATGGCAATTTATGCGATGAAAAAAACGGTATAAACATAAAATGACCATAAAACGTGGTCTTTTTTGTCAAGCAGGGGTCGGGGTCCACTCATTGCTTTCCTTATAGAGCATTGCAAGGACCTTCGAACGGTCCGTATGTGCAGTTAGTGTCATTAATATTCAGTTTTCAGTTCATATATGTACATATAAGCGAATGCTCGCCAAACAAAAATGTTCGGCAAAAAATCGTATATTTAAATTTTAATTAAAATAGGACCTTAAAGCCTAATGGCCTAATTAAAATCGTTAAAAAATCCAACATTAAACCCGCTATAGATTTATTAATCGTTTGTTAAAAAGGCCATAAAGTATTGAATGATGCAATTAATCTTATTGACACAAAATCCAAAGAAACAATTTGATGATCTGCATTAGCAACAGTGAAATGCGCATAGGAACAAGCTATACCCCTCAATAATCAATTGCAATTTGTTTTTAACAAAATGGTTAATGTTTTACTGAATAAATAAAATATTAATTTTGGGAAAAAGTGCGAATAAAAGTTGAACACTAAAATTTGAAAGATTCCCATAAAAAGCACCAATTAAAAAATTTATTGAATGAAACAAAATATTATATTAAAAAAAGGTACCCACGGCTTTTCTTTTTCTATTTTCGACTTATAACACAAAATGTTTTAATTTGTAATTTTAATAATTATTCTTTATTGAAAAAGGTGCTATGACAGAACAGTAAAATAAAATACTACAATTAATAAGGTAAAAAATAATTTCAAATGAACAGTTTTTATGCAAAGAAGAAATAAAATTTGAATATTGACAACTACGAACTATTCTGGATAGCTTATCGAGCCGACTGGGTTTGGTTTTATGCTAGTCTATCAGTATGGAGGTCTTGGATTCGAACTTCGGCTTCTGTTTTTAATTTTACAGCTCCAGCGAAAGACATTTTCGATTAATCCTATGTAATTTAAAATGAAATATTACACAAAACAATAACAAATTAACTAATGTATCCAGCGATCGTTTCAATCAACCGCATTCTAGAAATTAATATTAAAGATTTACTCTGTATCATTTCTATGCAAAAGCAAATTGGACAAACCCATATGCACACTTTGTTTATTTTTTTCAAGTTGAAGCTGATATATGCATGTGTAATAAGTGTGCACTTATTAGTAGCAACCGATCTATGTAAAAAACATCTATGTAAAAAACGTTTTAAAAACATATAAAGCTTTCCAAATTCGGTTCAGTATTACGGCCATAAGAGGGATCTAAAAAAACGTGTTTGCCTATTAATAATATAGATACTATTAAACAGCGCCATATAGTGTCGAAAAATTATTTTCGAGCAAAATCTCATCAAATAAGGAATTACCAAGTTTGTGCATTTGAAGCTTTTCCGGTTTTTATAAAAGGACTAGGACGGGTTTTGTCTCAAACTATTGGGCAAAAAAATGCTTTTGATTTTATTTTAATTTTATGCGATTACTTTTAATAATCATTCAATAAGAAACACTCTGTTGAAGGTCATTAACCAGGCAATTCAATAAGTACATGTATCGCCGAATTCAACCCAATTTCCTGTCTCTCTGATTATCAAACACCATACATAAAAAATCTTGTGTATTTGATCAGCTGAGCTCCTGCATGTATATTAATTCATATCCTTTCCTTTGATTTGAAATTCTGTGTAATTGTTATGCAAAGTAAAGGGTTGGATATGTAAATATTCGCTGCAACACTGATCTAAAAACTAACGTAACGCGCAGTATCTCTCTATCCCTTTCCCAAAGAACACACCTGCTGGGGTTGAACCAAAAACTTATAATCTCTGACATATATTCCTTTTATTTCGGAAAGATTAGCAAAGTCAGATACTTTTGATACTAATAAATATAGGATGGTACATAGGACATATGAAACTTCAGGTAAATTATTTAGTAAGATAAAAGATAGACTACATACGAGTAGATTAGATAAGTCTAATGTTGTTTACAAAATACTATGTAAGGGTAATGATAAAGAAAACTGTGATAAAGTTTAACTAGATTAACAGGACACAAGTCTAACCTAAAATGCAGAAACTATACATCATCACAAAAAACAGCATTATCATTGCATTGTCGTAATTCAGATCACTATCCGGACTTTGATAAACGTCGTTATATGTTCGAGATGTTATAGATAATTAATGTACCGTCAGATTTAAGAATTAATTTTAGAGCTGATACTGATAGTGTAACACAGAATTATATCCAATTAATATACAATGCTAAAGCTGCAAATATAGATTGAAATAAAATAATACAATATTGATGTTTTAAAATTTCCACAATTAGTTCACTTCCTCATTTCTAAAAAAAATTTCAAACAAAATTTTCAATTGACAACCAATTTTTAATGCAAACAACGGAAAAAGAAATTGTTGATTTGGAATTTCTTAGTTTTTTGTTAATTAAATTGTTTAACGATTTTTTCCTCCTGCAGAAGTTACTCAAAGGATAACGAAATATTGAGAAAAAATAAATTTGGATGTTTTTAAAAAAGTGACCTCAAGATCAATTGGAAGAATAACTTAAATATTTCTTTAGAACTCTATTCTACTAGTAAATAAAGTAAGATTTCCCTTCTTTTAATTATTTCTGTTTTAACAACGTGATCTCGGAATTCAATATTATATAAGAGAGGGTTACTATGCATTTTGATCAAAATTTTAATGTTCTTAAAGTCTGGAGCAGGGAGACAAAATGAAATTTTCGAATTGAACTAGGTTTTAAGGAAAAGTGTACTTTTTTCAGTCCAATTGTACTTTTTATTTTTTAAATATTTTATATTAACAATTAAGTAAAACGGTACATAAAAATTCATTTGTGCATATATGTGTGTAAAAAACTTAACAGTTAACAAAAAGGCACATTGAAATTCATTTGTACTAACTTCTTATATATTACGTAGACAAAGTTAACAATTAAATTTAATGCTTAATTCCAAAAGGTACACAAAAGACTTTCAGTAATTGAGATCTGAATATAAAATTATACTTTATGATATACTTCTTGCTAGCAAACTCTTAGTCAAATCTAAATTGTACCACCACGAATTAGATGACTTCAGTAAATCCTTTGTTTGGATTACATTAGAGACAGTCGAAACAAACAATCTGTCCCCTGTCTTTTGTTTTTATTAAACTTTGAAACGAAAATATCCTTTCCACATTTGCAGAAGAATGTGGTATGAATAATATTCCTCTAACAATTCTTGAAATATCAGTAAACAACGGTTCATTTTCATATCCGATAAGTTCGTACAAAACAAGGCGTATTTAAACAGCTGTTCTACATTTTTCCAGAAATTAGAGGCTCGTATGTCAGAATTTGTATACGTCAACATAAGGGTTGTGATGTCAGTTGTTGTTGCAATGCTTAACCTGTTGTAGAATCGCCACCATCTGTATAATTCCGCTTGGTTATAAAACAATTCACTACGAATGCTTAACATAGAGTAATGAAATAAAACTAGGACAATTCTTCCAACTTTTAGACCCCTGGTCTGGAGGATATTTCATACTCATTTAGCTTGCTTTTGCAATTTGGAAATTTACTATAAATTTCAAATGTTCTTTTTAAACTTAACAAATTGTCATCTTTTAGGTTTTCCATTAAAATTTTAATACATTGTTTATTGCGAAAATAGCTCAAAAATCGTATTGTTCTTTTCTTGCAACTTAACGTTAAGTTGATTAATAAATATCGTTGTATCTGTCACAAACTCAAAATCTAGTAAAAAAATTTTGTCTTTCAAATGTCCTGGTAATTCCTTTTATTTAAATATATTTTGTTTTCCTCCAAATAAGTAATAACTTTTTCAGGAAAGCTAAAAAGGCTTATTTCTGTTTACATAAATAGTCAAAACAACTTATTCATCATGTACGTAAGTCATCAAGAAAATCTTTGAATTTATTATGACTTAACCTGAACATGAACCGATTGAAATATTATATTTTTTATAACTTCCGCTATGAAAATATTATACTCTTTTGCTTTTCAAAAAAATATTTTTATATTAAGGATTAAACAAATGTTGGATAAATATTTGTACGTCAATGTCATTTTTTGATCAATAGGTTATATCAAGTAAATATAGTACCGGCAGGGACAGAAAAATTTCTCTAATTGCAAAAACTTAAAATAATGTATGGTACACACAAGTGCACCGAAGGTCTGAAAATGTTAACAATGTGAACCATAATATTCATTGAACATATTACATTCAAACTTTTTGCAAATACATAATAACATTTTAGAAAATAGACGAAAACCTCTATTTTTTACGAACCATTAAATTGGCACCATCATATGTGTACATTATAGTAAAATCTATGTTGTAAAATTTAGAATTTTAAGATTTGTCTCTGTCTATTGAACCAATGACAATTTGAGCTAAATTTTAATATTATAAATCGCGAAACAAAAAGAGCAAAAGACCAAATTTTCGAATATATAATTTTTTATCCAAAAAATGTTTTGCATTAAATGTTATATTTTATAAAATATTAAAAAAAAATTAAAAATTTTTTGTTGTAACTGCGCCAAATTCTTACCAATTTTAGTTCGAAATATTTACCTGTGTTATTAAGATTTCCTTTATATTGTGAAAATTTACATTTAAAAAAATGCTACAGTACAGTTGTTTAAGTTGCACTAACTATAATTTTAAAATTTTTTTATTGACGATTATTGTTTATTCCCGATTTTTTCCCTTTTTTCAAAATTATTTGAAAAGTGGTCGTGCCCTTTGTTCGATTTTTTCCAAATTTCATGAATCTGACAGTAATATTTATTTCCATTTTTGGCCGTTCATTGCAAAAAAACCCTTGGATGTGCCGATGTAAACTGCGTGGGAGTCTATACTACATATTAGAGTATAGTATAGTGAGTGACTTTTCACTCACGCTCTCTTTAAATATTGTTCCTGACGTTGAAAAACTCTCACTTGTAGCTGAGCTAAATGGTATATACAGTACATATTTGTTTAGCAAATTTTTGCAGAAGTGGATGATCTTCAGCTTTTTCCCAAAAAATTTAAATTTCTAAGCCTTGTCCGTCTGTGTGAACGCGAATGAAAAAACGAAAGAGAATTCCAGATGTTTTTCTTTCAAATGATCTTTGACTCTGTTCATTCATACGAGTACATTAATGCATACTTCATGACAAAATTGAAAAACACACACAATAAAAATAAAAAATTACAAAAATGAAAAAAATTACGAAACAATCACGAAAAAAATCTCTTCATGGACGTTGATTCACGTTAAATTTTTTTATACTCACGCTCATGCACACTCACGCGATTGAAACAAAAAACTGCTCACGATTACGATGATTCACACTAATCACGTGAGGGATGTCCATCTCTACTACAAATACGGAATTGGTGAATTTTACCGAACAACAGAAAATTCCGTCTTTTATTTGCGTTGAGTTTCGGGTAGGCTGAGGTACGACAATTTAAGACTGCTCTACAAGAAAATCTATTCCTTTATTTGGTTAACTTGCATAGTATTTAGCTATTTAGTATTACTTTTAAGTAACGCTGGGGTTGAAACTGAAGAAAGAAACCGCATTAGATTAAAACGTTGCCAAAATTTCGCAATTATCGATTATTTAATAAATTATCAAACTCTCGTGATATTTATGCAAATAATGATTCCGATTCTATTGGCGATGAGGAAATTATAATACCTATTATATGAATTAATAATGAATGTGCATTAAAGTATATAATATTTAAAATATTTACACAGTACGAACTCGATTTGCGCACCCACCGATTCTTGCAATACCCCTTTATTAGAGCAACAGGTAACTTTTTGCTTGGATTCTTTATATGTGCATCTTTTTTGAAAAAAACATTCACGATTAGAAAAAGTTTTTCTTTTTCATGAAATTTTAGATAATTTCCTCTCTGTATTTATTTGTTAATAAGTACTTAAGCTGAAACTTTTCTATACGTAATTTTATTATTTTTGAACCGACTTGAAAAAAAAGAGGATGTTGTCAATTCGTCAGCATTTTTTATGTTTTCAAAATCTTTTGTAAATTTTTTTAATTTTATTTTGTTTAAAGAGCATGCTTGGAGTTTGGTTCCATTAATTTTATTTTAATGAACGGACAATTTGACTGTCCAATATATTGACTATTAATTATTAATGTTAAAATTAATGCTAAAATCTCAAAATTGCAGATAATGTACAAAAAGCACTATAATTTAAGTAGATGATGCTAATAAAGCCCTAAGAATTTCCATAGATAGGTAACAGAAAATAACATACCTTATGAAAAATTAGTAAAAATTAGTTATTAAAAAAATTATGGAACTGTAGTTTCCCAAAACATTAAACGCTACAATTCAAAGTTTTTAATGGTCGTTTATTGCAACTTTCAGGTGAAAGCAACAAACCCAGATTTGCTTTCGGTAAATAAGTTTACTTGTGTTGCCATTTATTACTATTCTTCTGCGTTATCTTGTTGTGTGGCTTGTGCAGTAATGTTGACCGTACGGTAATTACCGTGTTGTACGGTAATTTAGTCCTCCGAACGGTAGACAGGCAATTTCTCTATTTGTACGGTAATCTTAAAAACTTTTAAGTGATAGATCCCAAAAGATTTTTTTTCAATATGTCTACACAAAATACCTATACGTATATATTTCGAAACTAACAAATCATAGACTACTATTCGGAATAACGCCAATTGTAGTTAAATTCTATAAGTTCCATAAATGTATGAAATATTTAATATATTTATGTAAAGATAGTTGAATGGTTTGATGATCCCTTAAACAAATTGTTTTTGGAATTCTTAGAGTTATGTTGCGATTATTTAAATTTAGAAATGCAAAGTGAAAATACTAAAATCCATATTTTATATAATCGAATAACTTTGGTATTTGAAACAATCCTAAGCAATTTTATTGACTCTAAGAACTTAGCTAGCACTTTGTGGCAAGATTTCCATTTTGAGGATAATGATAATCATCTACCACTAGACAGAATATATCTAGGTGGTAAAATAATCGAAAATCTTTCAAGATATTTTGACACTCAAATTGGCTGAATTTAAAACTAATTGCAAAAAATATTGTATACGAAGTGCTCAAGAAATTAAAAAAGTTTTCTTTTGAATTAAATCAAATGAAATCTTTTAAAAAAATGGAAATAAAAAAACCCGAATTTTTCGATACCAATAACTCCGTAATTCTTGATAAAAATGACATGCTGCAAATTCATAAAAAAATCTTCAATATAAAGAAGGGGACGACTCCCCATAATGTTTACAATTTTTGGTTAATATACATATTTTTTTGCCACGAATTTTTTCAATAATAAATTTAAACAAAACCCAAATAAGAATCAAGTTAAATACTGATACTCTTAATGGAATTCTACTCGCGAAATTGTTTGTCAATGATAATGATGTTTTAAATATTAAATTCAATGACAAACATTTCTATATATTGTATTTGATCGTAAAAAATTAATGCAATCAATTTAAGTTTTAAAACTTATATAGACAGTCACAAGCATTTTGTTTTGCTATATCAAATTTATAAAACCAATCCAAATTTATGAATAACTAAGTTTTAAATAGAACAAAATTGTATACATTGATTTTACTGAAAGTACAAAATTAAATTACTTTATTTTATTATTACTACTTGTTTCTTTAAGTTTTTGTTGTTTCTTAAATATATTAAATTACAAATATTAACCTGCTCTAAAAACAAAATATTATTATTTTTTGTACAAGACTTCGGGTACGGTAAATTCACCTAAAAAATGGCAATTATTTTAGGGCTGTACGGAAATCGAAATCAAAAAGTTAACATCACTGGGCTTGTGTGTAGATGCAAACAGCTAGTGCGCTCGTTATTAGTTCTTTATGGATGGTATTACTATGTGAATGTCGAATTAAATAAACAATGCATTTCAACTTAAATTCCTATAAATTGATGGCGCTACAATTGTCATACAGTTATCGTGAATAATATTGCAAAATTTCGAGACTATTTATAGAGCTTTCCTAATTATTCTGTTTCCGTTATTTTGAATTTCAGGTTATTGTATAATTTAGTACTTACAATCTTGCATACAAAGTTGATCATACTGTACTTAACCATCGCTGCATTTCAATGTTCGTTAAATTTGAATATACATTTGAATTTTTGAACAATACAATAATTATTGTATCATGCCTAAATACAAGTATTCCGTTTTGTCTATTATCCAATACTCAATTGATCTCAAAAGAAATACCTGATTTTTATGTTATATATTGATTACATGTATAAGATTATTCTAATTTTCGACCTTTTCATTGATATATTATTAAAGAACTTCTTCAAGATTAAGATCAATAGACAACAATATACAACTTTGTTTATCCAATATTTCGATTTCTCTATGGAAAGATTCTTCAGGGATATTTAAATATTATCAACAATATAAGCGAAATTTTTTATGAATAAAGTTTTATATTGTTATCTGGTGGCCTTAAGCTTAAAGAAGTTTTTAAATAATGACCAGGTTTTCCGATATGTCGATATCGGCAATATTTTTTTGTCGATGCGACGATACTTCTTAAATTTTTTTCGAACAAACAATTAAATTTTCAACTCATTTTTTTGCATATCAACTAAGAAAATTAACATATTAAAATCAAAATATATGATCAACACAAAATAATGAAATTGTTTCTCTTAATTCTTAGTCGTTTTGAAAGGACTACAAAATCAAGGTCTATTATATGGCATTTTAGCCACTCCACAAGCACCACTAGAATTTTAAAAGAAATGGACGATGCACACAATATTTTGAATCATCTCCTTACACAGGATATATCTACAGGCTGGGATTCAACTCTTCCAGCTTTAAGGTGTTTGCTACAGCAACGGTTTGCGGTACAAGCTTATTCACCTCCTGTAAAATGCAAGGTAAAACTAACAACAGAGAAATGAATAATGATAGAAGAGGTGGTTAAAATTTTGGCCCACTTCGAAGGCTACAATATTCATAAGCAAAGCCACTGCTGCTTTTTCTGACGTTATTCCGCTAGTCGAAATTATAATACATGATCCCAACTATTTGCGACTAACTTAGCATCAGCTCTTAATGAAAGATTTAAAGGTTTAGAGAATAATGAAACCTATTTTTTGCTTACAATTCTTGACCCTCGATACAAAGCTCGAATATTTCAAACACAATCGACATCAATCCTATCGAAAAACGTCGTATTGAGCTACTTAACAAGACTCTCTATTCCGAAAGTGTTCAATACACAGTCCCCCCTACACTTCATAAAAGTTCTGATAATTATATGAGAAATACTCGCCTTTGGAGCGTTTGTGAAAAAATTATAAGAGAATCCGAACAAGATACATCCTAAGCTGTGGATCTGTTAAATAAGTCGAGAGAGAGTTTTTTTTTTTTGATAAAAAAGTATTTATTAATTTACCATGATCTCTAATTCAATTCGTTTTTTTAAATCTTATTAATATCTATTTTAAATATTGAACCAATTTAAACTGAACGTCATATTGTTTATTTTGTAAAATTTTTTTGTTAAAAATTTTGAAATTTAGAAATTGAAATGTATTGAAATATTTTAGGATTTTAGAAAATCCTTTAGATTTTTTGCTTTTTTAAAGCTACGTTTTTACAAAAAGTGCAATTCTAAAAATGCTGCTGGCGAAAATTTCGTAAATCCGGGAACATTTGCATAATTGAAAAAAATTCGTAAAATCTAAAAAAACTAAATTGCAAGGAATGTTAAAATTAAGTAGATAATTACGAAAATTGGAAGATGTTACGGCTTTACCAAAACTTTGCAACTTCTTGCGGAATTTCGCGTTTTCAGCAAAGTGGGTGACTTCTTCTATTTTTTATTGTTTCATCGACTTTTAATGATATTAAACATTTTAATTTTCTCAACGATTAAAAGTTATTGCGAATTTTCGTAATTTTGTAGTTTTTTGCGAGTTTTTCACATTCCATTTATTTGTATCTCGTTTCAGAAGATTTTACAGCTTTTTCTATATTTTGGAAATTAATGACTCAGTCGCCTGTTTACTGGTTCATTGAATTTTTAAGATTTTATAAAAAGATGAACACAGAATATTGATCTAATATGTAGGAATTTCACTGCCCTTATTTTTAAGCAAAATTTTTTTCTCAAAAAGTTAATTAAAAAAAAATTAAATTTTCGCAATTTATTTTATTTTACATTAAAAAAATATTTCTTGGTAATAATTCGATTTACATATATTGTTTTTTTGACTACACGACATGAATGACATGTACAGACATGAATTCTATTTTTGACGGGCTGTAGTCTGTAGCCTGCTGTCATGAATGCGTTTATAGCTTGAATTAGTTATGGCGTTGGCTTACAAGCCTGGGATGAGTTTTATTGCCAGCATGGTGGGCTTGATACTTGAGTTCAACATCAATTAACAATATATACCTATACCCATATCAGTGCTACCAAAATAAAAATACCTGAACAAATGAGAAGAACCCAACAGTAAATTAAAGGAAGTACCAATGACTCTCGATAATTTGAAATTCAAGCGACCAGAGAAAAAGTTCAAATAATCGAGAGTTCATATTAACAAGATTTCAAATTATCAGGAGGGAGACAGAAAAAAATTTAAATTAACAAGAGTTTGATTAAATTTAATTTTATTTTATTTTATTTTGAAACTTCTTACAGTTATATATGTATGTATGTTGGATATATATAATTGTTATGAGCAAAAGTCCGTAATTTTCTTTTGAGTATCGTTTATTCTGCATTTGTCCAATGAGTTTTCGATTGTGATGAGTCCTGGAAGAAATCATCATTTGTATCCGTTCTGAGGGCTTAGGTGCTGAGATGCCCTTGCTTCTCATAAGAAAACTGGAATTGGTTATTGCTCATCTTCGCCTGCTTCCTCTTACTCTTCAAAAAAAGCCAAATTCAAGACTTCAGCACTTCAGAGTTAGGCAGAAGATGCGGATGCGATGTTGTGTTGTATGCTAAAAGGATGACATAGAAACTAGTAAAAACGATTTCAATTTTTGTTTGTTTCAAAAACATGAACAAATTTACATTAGCAGTTCAAATTATTAGAATGTAGAATAGCATTGAATAGAATTGAATGTTGGGGCGCTAGATGACATACATATATGTATTTATTCCAATGTATAAAGCACCGCATATAAACTAAAACAAATGATTATTTCGTTTTTATTTGTTCAGAAGACATCGAATATGTAACTAATTCAAATAATTGAGTGTAGAGTCAAGAAATTTTAATTCTGTGGTCACAATCAGGTCGACTTAAGTCAATGTGAGCTATGTAGCTATCATATTCTACTAACAAAACTTTATATTTACGTAAAATTACCATTTCTCTAAATGAAACAATACTTTACAATAAAATCTTAAGTAGACATATTCTATCCAATTTCATATTTTCCATTCGCAATAACCATTTATTTATCTTTTTATTAAATATCTCCATAACAAATGAGAATTTCTGTTACTGCTGTTACTGCTTGTGACCATAGAATTATAGCGTGTCAACGAGTAAGATGCCATTCAAGTAATTTCAAAATATTCCGGACCTGATTAAATTTATTAAATGTTTTTCAAGGGACCTGGAAAACTGTTATCGAGCGGTTCAAATTAACGAATTTCAAATTATCGAAAATCGAGATAATGGTCTAATCAATGCCATCAGTATAATATCGTTAGCGAGCAATCTAAGTACATACATAGATTGTAATGTAATTGTAATATGAAATATCATGCATTTCTTTCAACTTCGATTGCGATCTATAAATGTTTTTTTATTTGTACGTATGCATGCATAACAAAAAATACATATTATTTTTCATTTTGGTTCATAGTTGACCGTGTGACGAAAGTTCTACCGCATGTATGTTTTTAAGCAAGTAATTCATTTTGAAATAAAATTTGCGTGTCTTTATTAACACATCATCGAGGTCGCTTACAATTCCAGTTTCGACATAAGTGCAGTGTTAGTGACAACTACTGACATCGTGACATACTTTCTAAGCGAGAGCACACCGATTAGACACCCTATTTACTTTAATGTAAATAGTTTTAGCCGTTGGCTCGAAATCGAATGGATTGTTTCTCTGATATAAAAGCTAAAATTTTTAAAGCAACGAAACTCAGTACTGATATCATATCCTAGTCTGATAATTGTTATGTTTTAATATTGCTTCCTTAATTTTACTTTTTTGTGTTGATTGACACTTTATTGCAATTTTTACTAATTTGAAGTCTTTGATTTCAAATCTAATCTACATTTTTCTCCATCAACTCGCATTTTTAAGTTTTAGGTACTAATCAAATTTTTGACTTTTTTCCAAAAATTAAAAGTTCACAAAAATTATAACTTTACTCTTCCTTAAGCGGTATTCAAAATAGTTTTTTGTTTAAATATGCAATTGTTACCTTTAAAATACAATTAAACTTTTTAAAGCCATCAATAAAAAAACAAAAAATTACAAATTTTCATTTTCTTCAAGCTGGGAACTACAAGTAGTTGTGCTTGTTTAGCCTTATGAAGAATTATATTAAAGTAGCTTTCTAAAGCGTGTATGTGCATGAAAATCTTGTGAATATCGAATGAATTATACTAAGTTCTGTGATAACATATTTTTCACCTTTTTTGATTCTATCTAAAAAAATTTAAATTTTGTATTTTTAAAAATCATGAAAAATCCAAAACGGGGAAAAAGTGTCTGATTACTTTCACGTGTAAACAAAATGAGACATACATATATCATAAAAAAACAATTACTCTAATACACTTAGTATAAGGGCAAGTTTTTTATGCTTTTTGCATGGAAAATATGCATTTGCATAGTAACTTCAAAGTTTTGGTTTTTTGAGATATGAGCATGTTGCATTAAAGGAACGATGTGTAGTATACAAATTTCTGTAAATTCTACATAATAAGGAATCGATTAAAACGAGGGAATTCAAAGTCGAATGAAATTCATGATAAACAAAGTCTTGAAACTTAATGTTCTTTAAACTTCAGCAACATTAATGGTTGCTTAAAAAGTACTATTTGCGCTTAAAAGAAGTAGCCAATTTTTATTAATAAAAACATTTCTCAACTATACAAAAAAAGTGCTCTGAGAAATTATGAAAAGCACTGTAAATGCCCGCCTTTTAAAAACGGTTATTTAACAAAATTTCGCGCGTATGAAGAGGCAAAAAGCACCAAAAAAATACCCGAAAAGCACCAAAATGCCATCACTGCTTTCTACACCATAACGCTCCAATCAGTGTTACCATATATGAAGATTTATTATATTTTTGAAGTTTTTTGAGGTTCCAAAAAGATTAAAAGATATTTTAGCTAAAAAACACATTTTTTAATATATGATATTTTGTACTTTTAGTCTATTACTTGATATTCCTGTTAACTAAACTACATATTTTCTTCTTTACTTCATTAAAAGTGTGAAGAGATGTTAACCGCTGCAACACTGTTTACTTCCATCCATTAAACTGCAACGATGTTTTATTTTTATATACAAATTCATTTCCTTTATAATGAAATTCGCCGTCTGTGTTTAGAAATATATAATACACTCTAAAAGATGAATATATCTGTTTTGAAGAGTTTAACAAAATTGATGTTACATGCACTGCGCGTCATCAGGTTAGCGCCCCACTTTCTCCGACCGTTAATGTTAAATATTATCTTAAAAATATTAAGGGTATATACTTGTGAGCCCAAATAACTGTAGCACTTAGTTCTACTCATAAATTATCATATGAAGATGAAGATAAAGTTTATGTTGAGTTATGTAACAGTTTATTAAAAAAGTTTGATTTTGACATAGAATTTTCAAAATGTTTTGAATTCCTGGCACCTATTAATATTATGAAAAGCAATAATAAAAGTATTTACCAAATTACGAAATTCTTTCCAAATGTTATCGATTCGAATAATATTCAGGCGAGAATTGTTCCACTTCAACTTTAAAGAATATAATTTATTGGATGAAAAGAATATTGAAAAATTTTGGGAAATCATTTTGAATGCAAATCGTTGCGATAGCTCTGAAGGTTTTCCTTGTTCGAAAAAATTAGTTTACATAGTTTTGTCAATACCAGTAGCAACAGCTAACGTCGAAAGAATTTTTTCTCAAATCAATATCAATAAGAACAAAATAAGAAATAAATTAAGTTAGGTTAGGATCAAAAGACTTTTTGAAAAAATCTGATGTAATTGTATAAATTTTGAACAAACAAAAGAAATGAATAGCAAGATTAATAAAAATATATGCATTTAATGTAAATACGTTATTACTCTAATTATAGGCTTTTAACTTAAAATTTGGGCTTTTCCAAATCAAATTCAGATAAAAAAAAAATAGTAGCTTTGAATTTTCCAAACAAATTCCCTATTTTAGAAATCAAACCTAGCTTTTTTCAAACCAATTTCAGCATTTAAAAAACCAAAATCAGTCCGTTTTAGATTAAATTCATTTGAAAAAGCCTGATTCTGATCTTTAAAATGCCGAATTTGGTTTGAAAAATACTGAATGTGTTTTAATTTGGACAATTCTGAATTTGTTTTAAAATACCTGAAGTTGATTTGAAAAGGGTAAACTTGAAGTTAAAAACCTATATATGCCTTATATGTATATGCAATATATATTTTAGTTTAATTAAAAAAAAAAATTTACTGAATTTGATTTCAAAAAAATCACCTTAAAAAAATATTTTTAATGCAAAAAACAAGATTTTCTTCTTCGATTCGAAGATTTTTGAAAAAAATATATGTCAACACTGTCTCCAATGCATATAGGAATCACGGTTCCCAGATTTGACGATTTATCGTCATTTTACATTTTGGATAGCATAACGACGACAGGACGATTTTTGCCTTAAATTTGTCGATTTTTAAATAAATATAAACTGACAACATTTGTTCCGAACTTTAAACCCATTTTGAAGCTAGTGATGAATATGAGAAAACCTTGAGTTTAACCGCATTCTTCAGCAAATGTAGAAATGGTATTTCGCCAAGTAAATTTAAACCAGACCGAAGTGCGAAATCAGTTTCAAAAATCTTCCTTAGAAGCAATTTTGTATGCTAAAGATCATTTTTGTTTTGACTTGAAAGTAGTACCTGACTATGTATTTTATTAAGTTCTTACAAATGTGTAGTAATATGAAGAATATCATATTTTTACATTTTTGAATTTTATCTTATTTTTATATACAAACACATATATGTACATACCGTTCTTTTATTGCAACTTAGTCATATATCCAAAAAAGTGAATTTTCTAAAATGCGTTTAATGTTTTAAAAATGTAAGGATATATGTATTTGCCGGTTATTAGCTTATTAATGGTTATAACTTTGGTTTGTGTTAAGATATGTTTCTTAAAAAAATAATATACTTATAAAGATGGTTTTAATGAATAATTTTACTTAAAGAACTTATAAATTTTGCTTTTTTGAGAGGTAATTGTTACATTCTGCTAGATTAAAGGAGCAATATAAAGGATTTGATTGCTACTGTTTTGTTTTTTTATTTTTTAATATTGAAATATTTTTAATAATGTTTATGTATGTATCATTTTACTAAAAATACACAAAACATGTAATTAATCTGTTGGATCTCTTTATTGATAAGAATTTGGTTTACTTTATAGGAAAACTATGAATTTATTTGTTGTGTTAAGTTTTCGTTAAATAAAATAGATAATTAATATATATATATATATATACTAGATAATTAATTTGAAAAAAGTGTTTGTTGTTCATATACATATATGTACATACATATCTTACAAACGTTGCCTTTGACTGCCAAGCAAGTGTATTAATAAGCCGTATTATGGCGTTTTATTTTCTAAAAAAAGTCGAAAATTTTTTGCCCTTTTTATTGAAAATTTGCAATATAATGATTTTTTGAAATAGTGAGTTTGTTACAAATGATTGTATCATCATTTACGATGCAACATTTTCATCTTAAGAAAACTTTGGATAGCAATTTTTTTATAAAAAGTAAACTAAATGTTAAATTTTTTTCAGAAAAGACAACGGCATTAATGTTTTTGAAATGGAGAAGTTTCTTAATAAAATATAAATAAAAATGTGAAAACATTTGAATAATTATTTGCACTTATATTTTTTTGGGAGTTATTTCATTTCTTCTAAAACTGAATTTCATAAAATTCAGATGTTCTGAACAAAAACAGTCTCTCTTTATTCCACTTTTTGTAAAGCTTTTACACGACAAAAATAGAAAAGGAAAGCAGTAATTGTGTAGGTGAAAAAATACTCGATATGTAGAGAAGAGAAATGCGTTAAGCCCGGCCAAAGGCTGACTGGGCAAAAATTCTGTACCGAACGAAGTTATTATTTGTTAAATTGAAAGGAAAACACTCTTAAACCCGGTCGTAGACCAGCAGGGCAATAAACTTTTCGCAGCGAATTTATACTTCTGTTGTTCTCTAGTAACACATAATAACACACAATTTTCAAGTCATTACTTTTTTAAAAAACAACATTTGATCAGATAGAGTTTTTGGCAATGTTGAGAAAAGAATAAAGAAAATGGAAAACATCTTATTTCCTAAAGAATATGAAAAAGTCTTTGCAGAGTTTGGTACCGCAAAATAATTATAGATGTTTGTCCTGTAAATGACTGGAAAGAATCAAGCGAAGAGTTTCTGGTCCCTCCTGGAAAATGGCATTTTAAATTCCCCACAGCAAAAAATTTTTCTCAGAAAAACAAATCAGGGACAAGTTGTTATTGCAGGTGAAGAAAATTACAGGAACTATTCCAATCAAAACAATTTTCGCAGTATCTGTAAAAAAAATTAAATTGGGAAATATGTAACCAGGGCAGATATAGTCATACTCTGTAAAAATTAATTCGCTGAAGATTAAGGACCTTAACTATTTAATGAAAAAACACTTTGGCGACCACTGGCATAATGATGAAAGTCTTAAATTTTATGCAACTCACAAGATCAAATCGTTGCGGAAGATGACAGCCACAAAGAGGAATGCTGCTCTGAGTTCACAGAAGAAGCACCATTATTAAAAATTTGATTTCATAATAATTTAAGTTTTTTGCTTAAAAGTGTAAATAGTTTGAATTAAGCATTTGTTAAGTTTTATTTATTTCATGACTACTGATTTTTTAAGTACATTGCTGACGCTATAATAAAAATTTTGAATTAAAACATAAGTGTATTATTTATTTTAGATCAAATCAAACAAAACAAAATCCATATTCGGTTAATTCAAAAGCTGCAATGTCCATTTGATTAGAGCAAACACAGCAATCTCAAATTTCGTTATTGTAATTGCCAGGAAACCGCTATATCGATTTGGTTTAAATTTGCGTCATATCTTTATCATATTCTTATTTACTAAGTAGTAAAACATGGAGATTGCAGCCTTTGCATCTATACCCCTCATATATCAGTGTCACTACTGTGCAGTAGTAACTGATATAATTGAAATTCACATCTTTAACGATTTTGTTGTATTATCTAAAAACCGGAAGAATTTACATTTATTTTTAGGAATTTTTTCATAATTTTTCGGTCATTTAATTTTGTGGTCTACATTAAATGTTTTATGGGCGATTTTAATTTGTTCTTCTTTCATAATATTTTTGGGCGTTTTTATTTTGTTTATAACGGCTACATGACGTTAGACATACTTCAGAGGAGGAATAATTTCGCACGCCCCAAAGCTTTCAGTACAGAATTGCTTTAGTAAGCGATGTTGCTTGGACGATCCCTGCTCTCGGCCGAAATTCTGAAATATAGAGATGCTATAGAAAGCGAAGCATTTTGGGTATACCTCAGAGTAGAAAATCTTTGCGCCCGGCTGAAGGCCTGCAATACAGAAATTGTTTAGTAAGTTATTTAAGGTGTATTAAACAGCTGCACTTGAATGTTCAATCACCAAATTTTTTTTAGATGTTATTCGCATTGAACAAAGACCCAAAAACGAGTTCTAAATTTTGTGAAGACAACAAAATGAACTATTTGGATCAATATTCATAATGTCAAAATATCCAAATCTATTATGGATATTTACCGATAAAGGACTGAATTGCCAAGAAAAATCTAACAAAACACATAAATGAATAAACACAAAAAAAAAACAATAAAAAGCAATAACAGTGCGATTATAAATTAAAAAAATTAATATGTGTTCAACAATTTTCATAAAAAATCACTATTTATTAAGTGACTGCACTCGGTCAAAAAACAATTGTATGGCAGCACTCTATATTAAATGTATATTGTTGTTTTTACATTTATTTAGTACACACATACCTCATAATCTAATAATAATGCAGGTCTGTTTGTTTGTGTAAAAAATCGCAAAAATATCAAAAACAGGTGAAGAAAATTATATTTTATATGTTAGTGATGAAATATTAAATTTTTCTTCGGTACATAAAAATATTTTAAATAGTACTTTTATGACCCTCACAGTACTATTTTGATGTCTTTGTAATTTTTTCTTTATTAACTAAAAAAATGTAATGAATAGTATTTGTTCTTGCGTTTATATTATATTATCGTAACAAGCACACTGGTTTTATCTGATACCAAACGTTATTCTTAATCCCTTTTCCAAATTGACGTTCAGTTGAGAGCAATTGTTTGGTGCCGACTACATTGATCTTCTTTAAGACTGGATATATTTAAAAAAGTGTATTTTCCTAAATTGTAGTGTTTCTCAAACTAAAAATACATATCAAGTAAAACTTAGTTGTTTGTGCGCTATTAAGTTTACAACATTTTTAAATGTTGTTGGGATAGAAAAAAAGTGGCTTGTACTTGAACCACCCGTTATATTAGGTCGTCCTTAGGGTATCGTAATTTATTAATCCAAAGCTTTATTATTTAAAAGTATAAAAAATTAAACTATTATGGAATAATTTAATTTCAATTACATATTACTCGTAAAAACTAACGAGAAAAAAAACTTGAGAAAAAAACAAACTTTTATAAAACCAAATTTTCAGAAGTTACGTTTAAATGATTTTCAAATGATATAACACCCAAAGAAATATAGTTAATAGTTATCACATTTTTATGTCTGTTATGCGGTGTAATTTACTTTTTGTGAGGTCTTTTAAATTTGGGAAATATTGGCATTGGCAGTTAATTAATTTTTGCTTGGGACTTATTTAATTTCATTGAGACTTATTTAATTTCTTTGGGAGTTATTTTATTTGTCCTAAAATTGCGGTTCATATAATTCTTTTGTTCTTATTTCATTTCTGTTAAGAATTTTTGCTTGGGACTTATATAATTTCATTGAGACTTATTTAATTTCTTTGGGAGTTATTTTATTTGTCCTAAAATTGCGGTTCATATTATTCTTTTGTTCTTATTTCATTTCTGTTAAGACTTTCTGTATAAGGGCTTGTTTCATTGGGAGATATTTAATTTCTTTTAAAATTATTGTATAACGAATCATTCAATTTAAAAATTATTTCATTTTGCACTTTAGTTGTTATTTAATTTTGCAAGCTGTTGTTGCAAATCGTTCTTAATTTCAGATCGAAATTGTTTGTTACCTTGATATGTAGCGAGACCTGTAAAAGCATTTTAAAAGACAAGCTTAAGACGTTGTACTCTTTTAAAATACTTTCACTATGTTATACATATATTTTGAGATTGTTGGACACGTAGAAGTCAAATTAGTTTGAAAGTACTAAATGAACCGTAGCATTAAAACGGGCCAAAAAGGTACTATTTAAAATGTTTTTTTGTACCGAAGAAAAGTGTAATTTTCCATCACTGATTCTAACACCAAACTTTCGACAGCTTAACAATTTTCGACCATTAAAAATCACAACGATTAAAAAAATCAGCTGGACTATTAACAGACCTGTATTATTGGATCATGACATACCTCTTAAAGTCAGCCAATGTAGCAATGAAAGAGTAATAAAGTTCAAACAATTGATTCATTATTGAGTTCATGTTTCAACTTTGATATTGTTTGAACTTTTCATTTGTTTTAATCAAGGTTAGCAACCGATACTGTAATTAATACCGATACCGATTATATGCCGTTTAAATTGAATACCAGTATCAATACCGATATCATTATTCATTTCGGTTGCAAAATACCGGTATTCAAATACCGTTTAGATGATTGACAGAATTCTCTAAAGTCTACAGTCAAAGCTGGTGCTAGCGCGAACGAGTCAAGCTGCGTTTTCATTTCCTCACCTTTTGTTCTTTTTACAGAAGTTTAAATAAAATGTTTTTATCCATATTAATATGTAATATTTATTAACAATAGTGATATCCAATAGTATGAAGGAAAATATTTTCTTCAGTTTTGAAAGCAAAAAAAACAATATGTACTTTTAAAAATATATTCACCCATACCCTTGAAAATTTTCATAATTTTTTTTTTTTAATTTTGAAATCTTCAGAACTCAAAATTTTAATATTTTATATTTTATTGTTCTTAGAGTAATAGAGATGTAATATTACGTAGTTCTCCGCTGCATATCTTTTATTAAAATCAACATTTGAAAAACAAATTTTTAAAGGAATTGTTTAAAGCCTTTTTTTCATCCGAACTTATTTTCTTAGCTTCTACAGATCATCCACATCCTTTCAGGTGATAAACATATTTATATTAAAATAATTTATCAAGCTGTGTATCCTTGAAAATGTAAATTCCAGTGAACGAGAGATAAGGAAATAAAATACTGATTAAGTAGTCTTACTAAATCTGATTTGTAAATTACAAAAAAATATAAAATAATTAAAGCTCTCCCGAACAAGAATTTTTAAAATGTTCTAGGAGAAAATGTTTCTAAAATTTGAATATTTTGCAAATACAATAAATATATACAATAAATAAACTCTTCCATAGACACACATTTTATAATTTTATCGCTTTTGGCTGAGAACTTACGATTGCTTTTTATAAATTAATGTTCTATATAAATTTCCTATAGAAAATAATTTCGTGCCGCGAAATAAGAACAATCATATATTTAGAATTTAGAAAGCAAAAATTATAAAATTTCACTTCACGCTTAAACATATACTGCCTGATATCGTTCGACATCGAGGGCCAGGCAGGTAGTGTCCTTTGAAAAGGACATTATATGTGCAAACAAAAAGTCAATTAGGTCGTTTGCCTATTTTTTATCCCTACATTAAAGGGTGCGTAGTAGCTTTCCTGACAAAAAATAGAGTCGCATGATGTTATTGGCTATAACTTTATTAATATTTAGCATAGACGAATGATTCATGTATCGATTCAAGGTATTCTTATAGTAATTCAATGGTTATAAAAATATGAAATTGTCACAATTATAAAATTTAATATTTTTTAACTAGTCTATACTATACCATACTAGTATATATATGCATTTCATTGGTGCTTATGCCAATCATCAATAGACCTTAAGCCATATTCTTGAAAAGTTTCAAACCTCTTACCTTATACAACAACTTTTAAAACAAAACCTTTTGAAATAAAATATCGAGACATATCTCTAATAATAAATTTACTAAAGATTTAAAAGAAAAGGTTAGAATGAGAATTTATTTATTCAACTGAGATCTTATAAAAGTCGGAATGAACGACTGAATTGTATAAGTATTTGTATGCAAGTAAACACCCACATGGCCAGGTTGTCGCTGACGACATTGTTGTGGACGATTCTTAAGCGACTTATGTAAAGGAAATTGTCGTTTACGCCAGAAAAAGCGACAAAGTCTCACATGTTGTCTTCTTTTAAATATTTTTGACGACATCGTTAGCGCATATCTAAAAGGTTGTATTCTACGAAACTTTATTTACAAGATGTGCCGGATAGTCTTTTATATTATCTTCTGACATTTTTAGTGACAATATGTTAACCAGTGCCTTGCACCCGTCATTGACGATGTCTTAAAGACGTTGGCCACCTGGGCATATATGTATGTAACTGTGTTTGCATAAGTATGTATGGGTGTGTAGATATTTTTTTAATTAAACCAATGTACATATGTGTCATATGTATATTATCGTTTGTGAGTTCGGATATAGTAGCTTAATAAACATAAACAAAATTGTATTTTTAGACAAATAACAAGTGTTCAATTATAAAAATGAAACTTTATACAAATGCAAGCTGTCAATTAGAAGTTAATTACTGTCGAAGACGATCAAAGTCTTCTTAATGAGTTGTATTTACTTTTAATTATTTCTTTTAAATAACTTTATTGTGGATAACAATAACATAAAATACTTAATTTAATTTGTAAATATTTGTTCATTTGTTTTTTTTTTTACAAATACACACTTAAACAAATTCTTGTCGAGTATGTATAAATGTATATAAATTAGTGATGTAACGAATACTAAAATTTGTAATAACGAATATTCGCATAATTTTTATATTTGTAAATGAATTTGCTTTCACTTTAATAAACTTAAAATTAGAGGTAATTGTTTAAGCAAATAATAAGTAAATAATATTTTATTGTTATTGTCATTTATTAAATATATTCTCGAAGAAGAATGAAGTAGCGAAATATTGGATATAAATAAATAAAGTGTTGTTACATTTGACAACAATTAGCTAAGATATTTTTTAAGGCTAGAGTACGCACAGTGGTACAAAATTCGACCGCCAGTTTAAACGTATATCTATTTTTGTTGCATTCATTTAAACTGAAGAAACTACCTAATTACTTATTCCCTTCCTCACGGAAAAAACAATAAAACAAATAAATTTGCATACAAAAACGCACATTTATAAAAAATCTTATTACATATATACATATGTATGTATGTAGGTACTCTTGAACACTCTCATCGCTTTGCTTGAACCAATACTTACATAAGTGAATGGCGTGTACGTTTGTATTTTTAGCATTTGTAGTGGTATCAACTTTATGAGCCTTTTATTCGTTTATTACTGAACCGATTTATGTAATATATAATCGGGTCACTAAAGCTCAACAATGTTTACCACTTGGCAAAAGAATGAACTAAATCGGTTGGCAAACAAAGGAGAAACAGGGATCTAAAAATTTGTCTTTGCCTATTTATATCTAGATATTCAAATATATGTATAGACTTCAGGATAAAGCACTCTCTCAAATCACTTTGGAAATACAAATTTAAATCGTTTATAATGTTTCTATTCCATGAGAAAGACCACTTATGTATGTACGAATATGCTAGCCTAACAATATAAACATTCCATCACATTCCAACATTCCAGTATGTTCAGTAATTTAAAGCACAGAAAAATAATGAAAACAATAAACAAAAACAAAACGCACACAAAATAAACCAAAAATAAAAAACTTACTTTGTGCTGTAGGTGAATTTAACTTTAATCAAAGTTATTAATAATTAAAAAAATATATTATTTTTAAGCATCTAAAGAAAAATAATACAGTACCATAATGTATTTAACTTTAATAAAACTTACTCGTTATTTAAATATCCAAATTTTATTAGTTTCAGCAATAATCGTTTAAGTACATACAAATATGGAAATAAGAATAGAATGAACAAATAAAATAAGTGTTTCCTTCTGAGTGTTTACGGAGCTGCCAAGCCAAATTTAATTTAGTTAATTTTGAGTTTTTTGTTGTAATTTTTTTTAGCAAATTAAGAGTGAAAGAGAGATCATGGCTTTATGATTGGCTAATATTCTTAATTGTTTTTAACTATCTTAGACACAAAAATGTAGAAGAAAAAATACATTCTGTACTGCTCCTATTAACAATCTATCAAACAAAAAAAAAAATCAAGCGAATACGTTGAGGTTAAGTCAGTTAAAATGGTTCTTAACTTTTTTCACTTGCCTATTTATATATAGATTAAAAAAAATATCGACGTAATCAAAACAATAACGCAATACAACACATGATTTTGGGACTCAATTCTGAGAATTGCACGTGAAACTAGCCCTAAAGATAAGAACTTCTGCATCATTCGTTTCGTCAAGTTGGCTGCATTAATAATTTATTGACAATAGGTTTTTTTTGTTTTAGGTGGATTTTTAAAATTTTTTCCTATTTGTAATACACTGTTATATCTCGGTATACCGTACGTATACTTGTTATTTTCCATATTGAAATATTCAATGTTCTGCTGATTTTTAAATTCTAATTTAATTGTTAATGCAGCCATCTTGACAAAACGACTGATGCACAAGTTCTTATTTTTGGGGCTTCTTTCACGTGCAATTCTTAGAATTGAGTCCCAAATCAATGAGTTTGAAAATGCTGTAATGTGTTATTTACAGAATGCATAAAATTATTCGAGATATTCTCCCAGTTAATTTTCAAAAAGTTTTTATTTGTTGTCAGCTTATCTCTATACATCATTTTACTGGTGCCTATACCATATAATCGGTAGACTTTAAAACAACATTTTTTTATTATACCTTTCACCAAAAAATTTGGAAAGGGGATATATAGGTTTGTCACTCCGTATGTAGTTTCTTGATTATTCATTTAAGACCCCATAAAGTATATATATTCTGGATCCTTATAGTTAGAGAAGTCGAATGAGCGATGTCCGTCTGTCCGTTTGGTGTAGTTTGAATTTAGTCCAAAACACAACACAGAGAAATAAATTTTATACCATTCTCTTTGAATTTTTCATAAATGTGTTCGGTTTGAAAATAACAATAATCAATGAGATATAGCCAAAAGACTTTTTTTTGTTATATTTCCTATTCTGTTGTTTTTTATGTCCCCAACTGTCCTACGGTCAATTTTATGAAGCAGATCTCTGGTATGGAGTTCTACGAAGGTTTAGACTGAAAATAATTGAAGTCGGTCCATTAACGACTAAAATATGAGCAAAAAATATTGGCATTCGATTATAATTTTACTTTTAAAAATTTTTTGAAAAAGTTGCGTAGGGACTCAATCCAACAACCTACTGGTGGATAGTCACAACCGCTTCTTATACACCACAGAGCAGTTGTATTTTTCATAGTAGTTTACGCGTTTAAGAACATAAGATATCTTATTTGTTATAAAATATTAAAACTTCAAATTCTTGATGGAAATTGGTGTGGTTGTTGTAAATTGGCCCTTTTTGTCACACATATACTATACACATACTGAAATGCGTTCACGGGCCCATGTACACATTGTGTGTATGCATGTGTAAACTAAACAGTCTTTTTAAAGTAAAGATTTGTTGTTTTTTTTGTTTGTTTCTTTAAAAATTTTTTGTACGTTTATTAATATAATATTATGCATGCATATTACAGTGTTTTTTCTCGCTTATAGTTTCTTTTCGTATATAAATAACCATATTTATTTTTTATTTTTTATATTATTTATATTAAAGAAATGTAATGGATCGTCAAGACACTATGTACGAAAAAATTAAATAGAATTTTATTTTTGTTTTAAAAATGTATTAATTTTTCATTTTTTATGGCTATTTGTGATTTCAGAAGAAAGGTAAAATTTATGCTTACATCCTGTTTTATACTTGTGTAATTTTAATTATTTGTACAATGTGATAAAAAATCTTTTGACAATTAAAATGTTGTTTGGATACTTAGTAACACATAACAAAGCAGAAAAATCTCTTCCCGGCTAGAATTTGATGAGAAATGTTTCTTTCATTCTGTAACATCAGTGAGTTAATCTTCAAAAGCACTTCAATTAATTGCCTTTTCTGTGAAATAAAAACAAAGTTTGATGTAAGAATTTAATTTGATATCAAGCTTCAAAATGTAATTAGCAAAGAAAATAAAAAATGAAAACCCCGCGAAAATAGCGCATATTCTAAAAATTGCAACTGCAATTATTGAAATTATTCCCAAAATTTATTTTAAGAAAATTATATAATTGGCAATCGGCAGCCAAGTCTTAAAAAAATCTCTAAAATGCCAAAAATTCTTAAAAATATACGAACATCAGAAAAATTGTATGATTCAATATTGATTAAAAAACAGCAAAATTATAAAGTAAAAAAATTTAAAAATTATCATTTCCATTGTGAAAATAAAACTTTTATTAAAAACTATTTTGTATTTGCAATAAAAATTTAAAACGCATGTGTATTTTGAATAAAAGTATTGCAAATACCTACTTTCCACAAATTTATATTTAGCTTCTAGATTGCATTATCTAATTAAATAATTTAATGTGGGCTTAATTAAAATGTATTCTAAGAATATTTCGCAATTCATCAAATATTTTTCAAACAATCAGTTCCTATCGTATACATACATATGAACTTTAGATTTTTAGATCGGAATGTTTGGCGAAAATGTCAAAAACAATTGTAAAGCGTAGCGATAATAGTTCGTCAGCTGTACCGCGTCTAAAAAATAGTATATGCATACATATTTGTGTTTTATTTTTTCAACATATACAAAATGACAAGTTAAGATCTGAGGATATAAAAAAATGATTTCTCCATATTCATATAAAATTAACTGGTCTTACATTCACTAAAAACACCTAAAAAAATCATCGTTTTGCGGAATATCGCATGTCGATAGCACGAACTACGGAATTGGACGCGGATTAATGGTAAAATATAACGAAAATATTTAGTTCTCTGTCTTACACAGTTAACGCAGAAGAAGATTTAAATAAAAAATGTTTTTAATTAAATCCACCTGTTTTCTTAGCAGGCTGAATATGAATCACCGAATTCGTATTTTTTAAATCAATTGAGGTTGAAGTTCCATTGTGTTTCTATATAAGAAATATACAGGTTATATTGAACCAAAACCTTTATCATCTGGTCCAACCGCAATACAGATAAGCAAATGGAAAAGTTAACAAAATTTAAAAAAGACAACTATCAGAATTCCACTAGTTTACATACATACGTACATCATACGAGTTTCAAAGAAAAAATTAAATTAAAATAATGAATTAAAATATGTTATTATATTTTATAATTTAATATTTTTTCTTACACCGTCAAGTTATTTTTATTTTTGTTATTAATATTATATTATATATAATATTATTTAATAAGGCTGTAAAGGTTGTAAAGAAAATAAAATAGATTCATATCGAATATAATAATTTGTTTGTTGGGATTTTTGAATAAGTTTCAAAGCATATTGTGCTTATACTATTGTAATTTTTATAACTCTCATTGAGTTTTTAAGGGTTTTTGTATAAGTAAAGAGGTTTGTTTGAAACATTTAAAAATTAGGTTTAAGGTCTACTGATGATTTGGCTTAAGCACCAATGAAATGCATGTATATAGACTAGCTAAAAACCCTCAACAAACAAAAGTTTTTTAAATATATAATATTAAATAAAAACTTCGACAACTTACTAAATTCATTATATAATTATTTTATCACTGTACTTAATCCTACTTGATAACATATTGGATATTTTTGAAAAATAAACCTTTTATGGTTCATAAAATTGGAAAAAACGCAAAAATTAAAAAAAAAATATTATAAATAAGATTGTTGCTGGTTTTTTAAATAAATTGTGGAACAACCTTTTTCAAATAAAAAGTAAAAGTAATAAAAAAATAGCATTTTGTTGTGTTCAGGATTCGAAACCGTGCCACCACTGGTATGGTTTCAAGTCCTGAACAACCATTTATTAAATTTTTTTAATTTTTGATACATTTTAGTTATTTTTATTAATTTTACTTTTTATTTGAAAAAGTTAGTTTTTTAAAGAATTTTTGATAGCATTAAATTATTTTCAAGATGAAGATAATATTGGAACATTTTAATCATTAGACTAACAGATTTATGTAATAGTTGACGATTTTTTTTAATCAATTTTGGGAGAATTTCTTCATTATTAAATCTTTTCTTACGTTTCAAATCATTTCTTTGTTTAGTCTTTTGGCTTTTGAAACACTTCTTGGATGTGCGAAAAATTATATAAGCGCTAATAAGGGGATGTTAATATTTTTATAATGCACCCCAGGCAAGAAAGTGTTACAAATTTGTTACGGAATTCATAATTGATGGCTGACTCCATAAATGCAGTTTGCAAAGCAACACACTAGAATGCCTTGCAAACTCATGCTTCCAGTGTTGCTTTGCAATCTGTGTTTATGAAATCAGCCTATGAAATATAGATTAGAGCCAATAATGCGTGATCGTGATTAATTTTTGGTTTCCATCACGTGGGGGTGCGTCCGTGAGACAGTGAGTGGCAATTTTTTTTACTTTAATGTAATTTTTTCCATTTAAATTATTATTTTTTAATTTTTTTCGTATTTCGTGGGCTCGAAATTTCGTGATTGTGACTTCTTTCGTCACTCCATACTATGGTGAAGGGTATATAAGATTCGGCCTTGCCGAATATATCTCTCTTACTTGTTTTTGTTTGTATTGGAAAAAATTTACTTTATAGGGAAATTTTATTTAATTGATGAAATCTAATTATATTTACTACACGTAAAAACATGGTTGGGAAATGGTCACTATAGTCAATTTCTGTTAATACCTGGTTAAAAGGACTTGCCTAACAATATAATTTCTCCTTAAAACATTGGAATATTTGCTAATATAACTTATATGGTTGTTATTGGTAAAATTTTTAATTGGTTCAAAGACCACTTGGTCTTATTAAATTGTTCCACCTTCTAAATATTTTAACAGTAATTGCATTTCAACAACGACTCTCATGTAATTAGAGTTTTTCTTTTCCCGGAAACAAATTCAAATTATCCCGTTATTAATAAATAAAAAAAATTATATTATTTTTATAGTATATATTTATATGTAATTGTTGTAATTAAAAAAAATTAGAAATTTTTTATTTTAAATGTAATTGTACGGAAGAACGAATTCGTATGACATCGAGGGCCTGGAAGTTAATTTTAGAACATAAAATTATTTCACAATATTCTACTGTTTTTTTTTATTGAGAAAAAATCGTACTGTTTGACAGTCGAAAAATCAACATTATTAAATCATCGGAAATTGCGAAATCATTGTAACTTGTGTGACCTTTTTAAAGAGCATCGAATGCACAATAAAAAATGGGTCTATGAAGTAACTCCCACGAAATAAGTCCCACTTTTAAAAACGAAATAAGTCCCACCAAAAATTGCTTAAAAAAATGAAATAACTCCCACGAAATAAGTCCCACTTTTGAAAGCGAAATAAGTCCCACCAAAATGAAATGATTTAAAAATTTACTTGAAATGAAATAACTCCCACTCAAAATGAAATAACTCCCCCTCGAATAATATATTTCTTAAATGAATTAAGTCCCACTTTCACAAACGAAATAAGTCCCACTTTTTCACTGTTTAATGCGATTTCAAATAAGAAGTATTTGGCTCTTCGAAAAAAACACACGTCGAATAATATGAATAATCAAAGCAGAGGAATAATAAAGAAAAATCGTATGCAAGCTTGCAGAAGGCTTCTTAATGGAATGGATATTACGAATTTTGATAGAGTTCCAGAATTTATTATTAATTCTTTTTTCGGTCAAGGAACGTATAGAGAACGCCTACAAGTAACAACGTTTGGATTCGTAAATGGATTAAGTACAGATCAATTGTTCTTATTATTAAGATGGAAACCGTTTCGGAAGGACCATCAGATTAAAATTATCGACCTTTATAAATGGCTTGAAGATCCAATGCATGGTAGACGGTATTATAGTTTTAACGTGGCATTGGGATTAGTTGTATTTTGTAATGGTGATATTAGAAAACATGGAACACGAATTCCAATTTCTTACTAAAAGTATAATAAAACACATACATACGTAATTACGTCAACAATTTTTTTTTATTGTTTTTCTAGTAGTTAAGTTCGGTACATATTTGTACACATTTCTTTAAAGTTTTTTTATTATAGCAAGTATAAAGTAATTAATAACAAAAAAAGGAGAGCCATGGGAGACAAGGACAAAAAATTATAGTTGTCCCTTTTACGAAATGTCCAATATATAATTTTTTGCATAAGAAAAAAATGAGAAATAAAGCCATAATGGCCTTATATTTCATGGCTCTATCGCACCCCTCCATAAAAAAATCATTTATTTATCAGATAAATATTTGAAGGGTTTCATGAACTTCTGCACGACAGAATGGACATACTAGTTTACTGGTTTTATCAATTTTGTGAGTTTGCATTGTAAGACAGCATTCACTGCAAATTTTCAAGAGCTTACAAGGAAAAAATAAGATATTTGGCTGCTTTATGAAACAAACAACGCACATATTATTATTAATTGTATTCTGGTTGGTCTCAGTATGGTTTAACGACTCGTCTTTAATGTTTAAATATAAATTTAGGGGTATGAAATAACTCCCACTTTACAAAACGAATTTATTCCCACTTAAAACGAAATAAGTCCCACTTAAAAAAAAAGGGTAACGAAATAAGTCCCATCAATTGACGAAATAAGTCCCACTTTTAAAAAAGAAATAACTCCCACTTTCAAAACAACAATTTTTTTGTGGAACTTATTTCGTTTTTAAAAGTGGGACTTATTTCGTGGGAGTTACTTCATAGACCCTAAAAAATTAAGCATTTTAATTCTAGTACAGTTTATTTCTTTTTTTCAAATAACGTTCATGATGTAAAAATCTTTTTCAACCTTAGCGTTACTGAAAACGTTAAATTTTCAATAGGTCGTCTTTAAACAGCTGTCATGACTCATTCTGTAACTACTTCACAGATGACAAATAAAAACTACGCCATTAATAGAAATGGAAGTATATAATCTTCAACGTTGCATTGATATTATTAATTAATTGATTCACTAAAAATATAGTGAAAATTGAATTGAAGATATTGATGTTTACGACGACGTTTATTTTCAACTACACAGCATAAGTCTCACACAAATAACTACACACTCTCTCTCTTTTTGCGATAAAAGTTTCCTGACGGTATGATTTCTCGAAAAGGCGATCGCGATTGGCCAACGAGATCTTGTTATTATAAAACATTAGGATTTTTTTGGGGCTACGTAAAAGTAAGGTCTTTGCCAATGGCCCACAATCGATTCAAAACCTCATGAAGGTTATTAGCGGTTAGCAGCGCGTTCTTAAATTGTCTTACCTCCACCCAAAACTCAACTGTTGACACAACATTTGTCCATTTCTATCTTAAAAGCTTTCGCGATTGGATTTCATTCAATGTAGAAGAAAATTAAAATTTGAAAAAAATTTTCCTCTTTGAAGGATAAATTTGAAATAAAAAAGCACAAAAAACACGAAGCTAAAATGTAAATTTGACACTAAAACACAAAAAAGGCTAAACTGACATCACTGACTGGACTGGACATAACGAATTTTTTTGTTTAACGAACAACTCTAGCAACTTATACGATTTTTGAATTGTCAAACTACGGTACATAACAAATATTTTACTTTAATCAACCTTTTGTAGAAATGTTATAAAAAGTATATGATTTTTTATTATTATATTTAACTTTAGCGTTTAATCGTATTTAATAGGATTTTGTTTTTATATGTTAATTAATTAATTCAGTATTTTTTTATTTTCAGTGAACTTAGTTACATCTGGACAAATGCCACCGGGTGCTGCATTATTTGCGGGCGGAGCCAATACACAACCATCACCAACCACCTTGAGCGCTCTGGTATCCCAGCAACGAATATTAGAACTTTCTCGTTTTAGTGGCTTGCGTGGGTACGATATAGCGCAACATATGCTGACACAACAGGGTGCGGTATCCAAGCTACTGGGTAAGTTTAAACATAAACCGAGTTATTTATTATTTCACAAAATGGTCACCACAAATATGTCTATTATAAGTACAAATGTATGTATGGAAGAGAAAAGGCTGCTTAGAGTGATTGGTTAACTAAATTAAAATTGTCCTGCACATGCACATGGCTGTATGTTAATACATACATATGTATATGTATACTAAACTATACCCAGCTAACCTGAGAGTGGAAAATAAACGAATGTTCGTTAAAGCGAATAAATTTCGAAACAAAGGTGTATGATAATTATTCTCAAATCTGCAGAAATCTGATTGTTCGATACAGCGAAGAAATTTTAAAGTGAGAAAAAAATATATATTAAAGTAGTTTTCTTATAAAACATTAATTTGATTAAAAAAGTTAGAAAGTGAAAAAAGAACAATATGCAAATAAAATAAACAGAGAATGCAGAAAATATCAAAGCATGTAATAAAATCAAGTGAAAACGAATGCTTTATCCGTTAAAAGTGCCATATAAGAAATCTTTCTGTATATCGAGAAATTATTGGCTGCCAACCTTGTATACAGTGCCCTTCTCACTTTGGTAAGGGATCGCTATTGACGCATGAGTGAAAAATCAAAATCGAAAGATTTGCTGCCACAAACTGAGCGCCGAATGAGATCTTGCAGCTCTTGTGATTTTCGCTTCGGTAGTCCTTCTTGACTATTTTGACAGAGAAATTTTCGAAAGCGATATACTTTTTAAGGTTTGGTTAGCTGGGTATACATACACATTTATAACAGTAGAATACTCGTAAACTCATGCAATTGTAATGCTAATTTATCTAATTAATTTTCAAAAGACTATTAATATATCAACTCATTTGTTTTAATTCTTTTATTTTTATTCTTTTATTTAACTAACATACAACATGCGGGTTATATGTTGTTGACTGTTTTTAGATGTGCATATTAGTGTAAGCAGTGTTGCCAGAGCTTTTAGGCGAAAATCATCCATTGACAAAATAAAAATCATATACATACATACATATTTTTTTGTTTGTTTGTAAACACAAACCGCAAAGGCATTTTGGCTTGTCTGAATAAACACCCAGAGTCCAGGCAGGAATCGAAACCCCCTCGACTACTAGTATAGTACACTATCTATATATATATATATATGTATATTCATATATCCAATAATTAAAAATTTATAATGGCCTTATTCACAAACGATTAATAAAATTAATGAGTTCATTACAACCGGGTTTCCCATATAAAAATCCAACATTAAACCTACTATAACTTTATTAATAGTTTGGGAATTAGGCGTGCAAATTTTGAACCTTCTAGTGAAATCCTAAAAAACTGAAAAAAATAATTCTTACTTTTTATTATAGAACAAAAATCTATTGATATTTTGACAATACAAAAACAGTGACCGGTGAAATACATATGTATGTTTTTTTTTATTATGGGGTGAAATCATCAAAAGACACTGGCAGGGATGGTGTTTGCCAGGAGTGTGAAACTTTAACACGCTGAAACACCCCTTTACTCTGATCCAAACGTTCCCCGTGGATCTACCATAAGGCTTTACGTCACGGGGTGGGATAGGTCCTAGACCCGATCTAAACTAAAGTGATTCTTCTGCAAATCTCTTCTAACCTACGAAGTTCCAATAGAACCAATTTCACAAAATTACATACACAAATCGAGTTATTCAAAATTCCAACAAGATTGGAACTATGTTGTCCGGTCTAATGCTACGCCCTAAATCTTCTTCTAAATACGCCATCCCACTAACAAGTCGTGGACATATGAAGAACACATGTTCGGCATCCTCCACGACATTACCATCACTACTCGGACAATCCGGAGCACTGTCATGTCCGAAACGATACAAGTACGACCTAAAACAATCATGTCTACACAAAAATTGTGTAATGTAGAAGTTCAAGTCACCATGTCTTCTTTCTAACCATGTCTTGATGTCAGGTACCAGTAAGTAAGTCCACCTTCCTTTATCAGTTGCTCTCCATCGTTTTTGCCACTTCCGTTAGCACAAATCAGTCACACCATCCGTACCGTCTGATACGGCCTCTCGATGGCTATTATGCCGGCAATAACAAAAGCGGCCTCGTCCGAAACAGTTCGGAATGCGCTACAAACTCGCAGGGCAGCCAGCCTATATACGGAGGATATCAGATGCGCAAATGTAGGATATCTCAGTTCGCCTAACCATATAGGGGATGCATATACAATAATACTCTTTACTACACTAGTGAGCAATTTTCTCTGAAGATATTTAGGACATCTTGTATTCGGCATAATCCGGGACAACGCTAAGCATATTTTGGATGATTTGGAGCCAATATATTGCACATACTCATGAAAAGACAGACGACTGTCAATTATGACTCCAAGGTATTTTAGACACTACTTGGATTCTGTGCTACAAGTGCCAATATTTAGCCTAATTGTTTCCCTAGTCTTACGACTGCTTACTAAAACTGCTTCTGTTTTGATTCTCAGCCAAGATCTTACGATCTGAATACTGGCATTTGCAATGGTTTCCACCTGTAGTAGCTCCTTTGCTACACATACTAAGGCTATGTCATTTACAGTTTCAGGTAAAATCAATCTCAAAACTCCATCGTACATGACGTTCCACAGCAGTCGGCCAAGTACTGATCCTTGAGGCACACCACCAATGATCTTGCGTCTCCTAATACCCTTATCAGTATCATAAACTAACTCTCTATTCCGGAAATAGTCCTCTATAGTTGCCAGTAGATAACCTGGGATGTCTAATGGAGATAAGGCATCAATAATATGTTCCCTGTTTGCCGTATTAAAGGCGTTCTTCACGTCTAAAGTTAAAACTACACAATACTCTTTTGCTCCATTTCTCCACCTTTTCCCCTGGATAGCCTGAGCAGCAGTTTCTACTAAAACTTTGATAGCATCCACCGTTGATCTTGGTTTCCTGAAGCCAAATTGGTTATCTGATAAGCCACGATTAGTTTCAACATAATCTTCCAATCTTCTACAAATTATGCTCTCTAACAGTTTACTAGTTGTATCTATCATACACGGCGGACGGTAAGAGGAGGGGTCATCTAACGGCTTATCCTTAGGTAACAATACCAACTTCTGTCGCTTCTGCATTGTTGGATAGGTGCCCTGACTCAAGCATGCGCTTACTACCTTCATAAAATGTTCAGGGTGGGGTTTAACAGCTTCTTTTACAACCATATTCGGATGCCATCTAAGCCTGGTGCCTTCTTGTCTTTAAATTTTGAGACGGCACCTTCTATCTCGGAAATCTTAACCGGAGGAATGTCGAAAAATTCTGTCGGATACCTTTCTTGCCATGTCGGAATTTCCTGTTGGGGAAACAGATAATCTACAATTCCTTCAAGGATAATATCTCCTCTTGGCGGCGATGGACCCAAGCATTTAAGTTTCTTGGTTACCAGTTTATATGCAAGGCCCCAAGGATTCCACCAGTAGACTGGAGGCTTATTCGGTGACCTATTATGCTTCACCATAGCTACATTACACGCACTTGTGATATGACTTACTAATTGTACTGTCATATCTTCAGCTGAACCATTCAGTTCCGTGTTCTCCATACAAGCTGCGAAGATATCCTTATCAAAGGTATTTACCTTCCATCCTGTCAACCCTCGCGTTTGTACAGTCATATGGTGCTGTTCATCTTGTACATCTATAATCATAGCGCTGTGAGCGCTATGAGTATAAATGTCAAATATTCTCCAGTTCACTCGGCTTGCGATGCTGCTACTGACAAATGTTATGTCAATCACAGATCCACAATCAGCCCTGCTGAACGTTTGTTCAACTCCATTATTCATGAGTACAACATCCAGTGCAGTAAAAGCTTTTAAGTGCACTCTGCCTCTTGTGTTTGTCAAGCGGCAGCCCCATTCAACAGCCCACGCATTGAAGTCACCTGCTATAATGATGACATTTCTGGTAGCTGCATCTGCTACTATATTATCAACAATGATCCGAAAGTCGTCTATAGAATATTATGGGGGAATAAAGCAGCTGCATACTGCAATGCCAGAGATAATGGCACGGGTATATCCACATTGTGATGTCATTCTATTTCGAAGTGTTAGCGTGCTGGTGTTCCATTTCGCCGATGTAGCCGTATTATCAGAAACCCAATTTCCTGATCCCATGGTTCTATATGGCTCACTCAGCACAGCAAAATCTACATTTAAATCTCGACCGCTTTGCTTAAGAAGCTCTTGAGGTGCCTTGCAATGGTTGAGATTTAACTGTAATAAACGCATTTTGATGCCCTAGGTTATCTTTTATATCCTAAGTCTTTGTAGCGCTCTTTTGTAGTATGGACAAACTGCACATCCGGTGACATGGTCACTAGGGACGTCGGCTCCATTCCTACAAAGCAAGAACGGCGGTCTATTGGAACACGTTCCAATCTTATAACCGGGTTTGCAGGCAGTGAGGTCCATGCAAGGGTTGACGAAGAGATCTTATGGATCTTCCTGCCAGAGCCAGATCCGTGCTAATCGGAGAGAGACATCCGAACCTGCACCAGCAACTTAATGATGACGAACTTCAAACGTACTTTTAGACTTGCCAAGTTTTAAAAGGACGGCGGCAGTTGTGGCATTAACCTGGGAGCCATTTCAGTAAAATTTCACTTCTACATACTCCGGTCCCAGAATACAACAACCGTCAGCCCAGGGTTATATCATTTCAATTTTTTAATTCCAGGTTACTCCCGTTATCTTCATTAGAAGATACCCTTGCGGGGATGTATGTATTATATGTATTCCCTTACAAATTGATTTTATGCTTTATTAATAGTTAAGTGTCTTTGGTATACATATATGTACATATATACATAAATGTCTACATATATGCTTACATTTTAAAGTACAAATATGTATAATGCTCTACTTATGATTTTTAAATAAAAACAATTGGGGTATTCAAATGGAGGTCGTAAAATTATATGTTTTAAAATAATAAATAATATTAAGACACTTTGATAATATGACATAATAGGACATCGCACAGTGGTGCAATTATAAAAAAGGACAATATATCTGTACCTTTGAAACTTGCTATCCGATTACAACACAATGCATGTAAAAATCATAGGAGAGGACCTAAGGTTTAAGGATTTTATAATTTGAAGCATCCTGCCAAAACATACGGTGGGATACAAGGTGTCAAATTTTACTACCTTGAGCATGTAAAACTTTGTAAGATTCACAGCTTTTCCAAATATTATTTGATTTCAACATTTTTATGCTTTTTGTAAAGCTCTTTAATAAATAAAAAAATACTTTTTGATATAAAATTTTCAATTGGCTTCCAATTTTTTTTACTTTGCGCGCAATTCGGTAGTAGCAAAGATAAAATTAAAAAGAAAATAATATATGATTTTTAATACAATCTCTAATAATATGTAGAAAAAATTTTTAATTGATAGTTCATGTAGTCGTAAAAAAATCGAATTAAATTTTTGGAAATGAGAGTAAAAAAAAATTCATGGTTGCTCAAAAAGTACTATTTTCGCTTAAAAGAGAAGCCATCTTTTGTAACTAAAAACATTTCTCAATTATACAAAAAGGCACAAAAGGCACTGTGAGAAATTGTGAAAAGCACTGTAAATACTCGCTATTTAAAAACGGGTATTTAACAAAATTTCGCGATTATGAAGAGGCAAAAAGCATTAAAAGCTCTCATTTTGCCTTTTGTATTTTATTCTTCTTTAAAATAATAATCATTGAGCAAAATAATAATCATCACCCGAACTGATTGGTATAATGCGACACGTGATTAAAATCACAGAACCAACTGCAACCGAATGATTAAAATGATTAAATCAGAATTGATATGTGTTTGATTAAGTTTGGCTGTTTGATTCCTTATGAATATTTTTGTAATCAGATTTTGTCGTTCTCTGGTACGCATTTTGTAAAAACACTTGAAAATAGTACTTTTGGCAAATGTTACTCGGGATGTTTAGTTTTTTACTGTTTTATTTAATATTTCAAATCAATAATATATATCACTCCTTTATTGCAACTTAATCATACCTCAAAAAACGTTTTTTTTTTTGTGTTAAGAATGCAGAAGTATTCGTCGTATGCATATTCATCTTGTGTAAAAAATTCATACAAATATCTAGTTTACTCACCTCTTGAGAGGATAATAGTGTTTTATTTTTCCAATCATGTGTGTGTAAATAAAAACTTTAAAATCGTTTTCTGACGAACGAGTTTTTTTATGATATGATTACCGGCGTTGCCAATTTAGCGCGTTTCGTTTCGTTATAAATGAAAGTATTTTTTTAATATTTTTATAATATTAAAAAGTTCCTTATTGATGCTTTTAATCAATGAAAATATTAACCCCATTATTTATAATACTTACCAAAAGTGTATAATAGGTTTATGAAACAAGTTTTGTATGTAAAACTATTTCATAAACCTTTAATAAACATTTGATATTTTATAATGAATAAGGCCCTAAAAGTTTAATATTAAATAAAACAAGACTGAGCTATAATTTTATGTAATCTTTAAAACATTTAAATTTGTATTCATGTACGAAAAGAATATTTTAAGTTTTGATGTCGTTTTAAGCTTCCTACATGTTAATAAATAGTTGTAAGTATCTACTTTTTGTACCTGAATGAATTTAAAAACAAGTATGTACTATAGATAGTTATTATTTTGTTTCAATAAATATTGGATTTTGTCTGATATATGCATCGACCTTCATCAAAATTTAACTTAGCGCGTTTGGGAATAGCGCGTTTTGGTTATGAATATCTGTTAACGCCATGATATAGCGCGTTTTGAGAAGGTGTATGGCGCGTTTTGGTTATAAAAAGGTGAGAACGCTGATTACTACGTTGCAATAAAGTATCGACATATATTATATAACAATGGGCAGATAATATATGTGTATTTTTATACTTTGTGTTGAATTTAGATGATCCTGTAATATGAATAAGGGATTTGATTGGAAAACCTTACAAAATTAGCTATACGTAGTTTCCTTTCCGATTAATATATCGTTGAAGCATTTTAAACATAAGAGGGTGGCTACGTTTTTCAATAAATAGCAAAGACATAAAAATTAAAAAAATTAAAGTTCGTACAATATTTATGCAGGTAAATAAAATGCTTCTAAAAATTTGAAAACTTTTAGTAAATTTACTCTCCTGGGTAACAATTAATAGCCAGATAAATTATATTAAGGGCAATTATTGCAACTTGCCGTTAGTTGAAGGCATTATAAAACCTTTATTTATTATTTTTATCTATTGATTCTTAATATTAATGATAATAATAACAAAAAAATTTCTGTTCTGTGTAACTTGAAATTAATTGATGTTCATTTGTCCCTTGTTCCTTTGGAATATTGTCTCATATCCAATTCTTTCTAACTAAACAAATGTTACGAACTTTAACCAAAATAATAATCACTTTGGATTACAACTACTAAAACTTTTAGTTTAGTTTTTGAAAAAAATGTCGAACAATCAAGTTCTAATTATGTCAAACTTTAGTACTTTTTCTACACTTTTCAAATACTTGACTGCGATTTTTTTCACGGCTACATGAATTGTGATGAATACATTTTTTTACTTTTCAAATATATAGATTGCTATTTTGGCTCATTTTCAATGACTGCTTTTTTAATCTTCATTAAACTCTACCACTGGTTTTGACAACTGTAAGTAATTGACATCGGTCAGTCGATAAACTCAACCCATTCATTAATTTTTGTGTGAACATGATCATCTCGCGGTCATTCTTTAAAATTCGATATCGTAGAAATTGAATACTATAACTCGAGAGATTCATCGTATTTTTAAAATATTTTAATATAAAAAATTTAATATGTATTCCAATTACAAATGGAGCTTATGTATTAACAGTTTTGTAATGAAGAGAAACAATACCTCCTCTAACAAATATTCATTTAAAATCGGTTCACAAATGATAGAGCTACGCGTGTAGAAATATAAAAAAGTAAAAAAAGCATATACGAATTGATAACAAATATCAGGAAATAGATAACACAATTTTATAATGTATATACTTGTATTTTCTAAAAAAGTAGAATGTCTTAAAAATATTATCTGATAATGTTAAGTTCATCCAGTAAATACTTTTCGAGTTATTTCACAATGTATGCTGAAAACGGATACCGCGCGTGGGAAGGTGGCAGACAAAATTAGTTTTTCTTAAAATTTTGTTCTCAAAGTCGGTGATTACTGCAAATCAAAAATCGCTTAATTTTTTTTTTTTTTTTTTTTTTTTTTAAAGAGAAGTAACACTCAGGCAATTAGTATGCCTACCAACCCGTAGGTGTGTTACCTTCTTTGGGAAAGGGATAGTGAGAGAGGACAGATGGTGAAAGAGAGAGAGCTTAATTTTTACAACTCTGATATTGCGCGCTGTGTTAGTTTTTAGATCAGTGTTGCAGCGCCTCTGATGTCAAGTAGGCGCATTAAATGTGTTTTAAGCTGTTGTAGCCATTTTATTAATTATTTTACTTCGCCGGCGATTTTGCTACAATACCGACGAAGGAAGGCGCTGTGATGTCCGCTAGCATACACCAGTATCAATTGCTGCCAGTACTGTTCAGTGACCAGTGTGCTATGCCTTCATCACTTAAACACTCCGACAACAACAAATACAATGTCATACTAATGCACATCTCAAAAATGCTGGATGTTATGACTTGTCTGAAGCTGGGCTCGAACCCACGTTCTTAGACATTATTTGCTTTGCAGTCAACGCGCTAACTACTTCAGCCAACAGCAGATTTGAATGATGTTTACGCAGGATCAAAGGGTTTTTTTAATTTTTAAAACTTCTAACAATTAACGGTCGCATTTTTCATTAAAAACTGGATGTAAATTATCAGAATCCATTTGTGTATTTTCAATAAAAAGCTTCGATTAGGCACTAGATCAACTATTATAATGTCAAATCAAATAAACCCGTCAATCATTGTATTTGTGTGAGTGTCGTGTCCGTGTTGTTTAAGCGGAGATGTACAAATAATCTAGTCAATCACCATAAGTATTATGACTTCGCAGCGTTCGTTTGTAAGCATATCGTCATCGGATAATGATTTATTTTTATTTGTGTCATGTGCAATTTTATTAAAAAAGAAGAAAAAAAAACATGAAAAGGAAGAAAATACTGTGAAAAGTTGGCATAAGAAAAGTAAACATTTTAAAACAAGAATTATTATATGATTCCACCTTTACGTTTCATAAAACTGGTATGCATTGGAAATATTCAATAAAACATAAAATGATTTTTCTGTTCGTCTGTGCATCTAGTTATCACTATAGGAAAAAAGCAACTGACATTGATTTTTTTAATACAATTGGAGATGATGACCAAATTAAAAAATATTTTTTTTAGATTTCGTTCAAATATTGCCGACAACGCGTACGTGTAGCCGTAAAAGAACTTAAAACGATGACGGGATAATTTGATTGTCTCCAGCTGCCTTAAGATCCAGAAAACACCGCTGTTGGACAGGATCCAACTAATATTTCGATAACTTCATATACAATTTATACTTTGTTTTCACATTTGGGTCAAAAGAGTTTGTTATTTAGTTTTTACAAACTTACAAGGATAAAAAACAACGTTCTTTCTGTCCTGCCGCTTAGGTTTAAATTAACTAATGTTAACTTTTCCTTGTTTCTTTAAGATATTGTAAAATATTCAATTCTTTCTAATTAATATCGCTACGAACTCTAGCCTAATAAAAAGTCACTTTAGATAAATAACCATTTTAGCTCGAAAAATAATCATATTAAAATAAACAAATACATATGTAGTTATTTATTGGCTTGGAATGCTTATTGTACTCTTTGTAATGTCACATAACTAGTTGAAATTCATCAAATATAACAAAAACACAATTAGGTGTCCAACAAATTTACGTACTTAAGTATTAATCAAATTAAGAAAGTTTGTTTTAAATAAAAATAAATTGTAGAAATAAAAATGGTACATAAGGTAAAACCAATGTGTAACAATATTTTATTCATAATTCAATGTTTTATTTATTATTAATAAAAAATACATCAAATATATTAAAAGTTATTAAACAAAAATGCACTTCAAGTAGACAAGCTGGTCCTATTCTATACACCATTTTTACAGCAGACATGCCCATCACAGATAACTTGACCATAGCTGCATATGCAGATGACACTGCTATTTTATCTTCCAATGAATCCCCATCTGAAGCTTCGGCAGTTTTACAAAGGAACCTTGAGCTTATCGAACATTGGTTACAGAAATAGAATATAAAGGTAAACAATGAGAAATCTTTACATGTAACCTTTACGTTAAGAAAAGGCGACTGCCCAGCGCTTTCTTTAAATGGAAATATTACTCCAAAAGCAACTAAAGCGAAGTATTTAGGGCTCTATTTGGATAAAAGACTCACTTGGAGAGATCATGTCAAAAGTAAGACATCATTTAAATATAAAAACTAAAAAAATGTTTTGGCTGTTAGGACCTAGGTCAGAACTAAGCTTAGATGAAAAAGTAATTTTATATAAGACAATGCTCAAACCGGTTTGGACTTATGCTGTTCAACTCTGGGGAACTACTAGTAATTCTAATATAGAAATACTCCAGAGATATCAAAAACGTTATGATTATTAGCTAACGCACCATGGTTTATAACCAACAACTGCTTACATAATGATCTCAAAATATCTACAATAAGGGAAGAGATTAGTAATTTTAGTAATAGATATCTGGATAGACTTAGTAATCATACAAATATTTTGGCTATTACACTGTTGGATGATAGTGATGAATTTCGTAGACTCAAAAGATTTCATGTACTTGATCTACCCTTTAGAGGCTAGGTTTATATAATAAATAAAAATATTTGCATACACATACGTACTTAAATATATGAAAATAGCTAGTTAGAAAATACCTATTGTATTTGTTTTGATTAAGCTCATTGGAACTTAATAATATAAGTTATTGTTATTATTTATAAGATTTGCTAAATGTTTCTTGTTAAATAGATTGCAAATAAATAAAATCGAAAACAAAAAAAAATAGACAAGCAAAAAAAACTACATATTTTTAGATACATATAAATCAATATATGTGTAACAGCAAAATCAGGTATTTCTTTTGAGTTCAATTCACTCTCGGATAAAAAAAGATAGCTTAGACATGATACAGTAATTATTGTGTCATTATTTGAATACACATATTCAAGAAGTCTTAAAAAAATATACGTATACATTAGGGCTAGCCGACTTGTAAAGACAAAAATTTTTCGATATTGTGTCATCGATTTTTCGATAGCTTTTGTCATGAGGAAAATAATTTCATTATGATAATAAAACTACGACATATAAAAAAATCATTTTCGAGGCGCCCAAATTTAAATTTTTTGACTTTTTCTCAACTTTTATTTTAAAATTTTTTTAGTAGGTAATAAAAAGTCAAGAAATGGATGTGCTTGAAGGCGCATTCTTAAATGTCGCACCTCTACCCATAACTCAACACTGGTCGATTTACATCTTAAAAGCTTTAGCGATTCGATTTCAATCAAAGGAATTTTTCTTCAGTGTACTTAAGTATTTATTTTTTAATATGTGCCAAAATTATTTTATGGGTTCAGCATCTTTGATGTTAAATTTTCTATAAAAAAGGCTAAAGAAGACACGAAACTCAAACTTATATTTGGAGGCTAACAAAGACGAGAAGACTAAAATGGCATCACCGGCAATGAATTATTTTAATGTTAATTTATTGATCGCAAAATTCAATTATTGATCGTAAAATTAAATTATTGATCGTGGTGATGTTGTGTTTGCTGTGAAAAATTAATAATACCAACCAAAATACAATTGTCTTTCACTCATTTTTCGGCTATATTTTGTATAAATAAATAAAATTTGAAATCATCTTGAAAAAATACTTTGTTTCTGGTCTGCCGTGCTTGCTGAAATAAATTAATGTTCCTCTGAAATATTGTCTCATATCCAATTCTTTCTGCCAAATCACTCTGGATTAACAACCAATTTAGTTTAAAAAGTAATTACATTAAAATGAAAAGAGATTATTTAAAAATTCCTTGAGATCTCACCAAGATATGCTAAGACGCACGTCAAAAATATTATGATCCAAAAAATGAATTATTTTATAGAATACAAATTTGTTGCGATTTTCCGAGTAATTAAAAGAGCAAGACTTTCTACGCAAATGCCTGGAATCAATTACAAAATCTTTCGCCAAAAGCACTGTTTATTGCATTGCACTTTAGATTTTTTATAATGATTCTATGTTATTTTCTTAATTACTATTATTATTATTATTTTCAGTAGAGCTTAATTTAGTGTTATTAAAGTAGTAGTAGTAGTATTAATAAAAATGTCTGGTTAATGACAGCCAATACAATTTTTTCTTAAACCATAAATAAATAAAAATGTGTTTTTCGTAACTAATCATAATAACTAATCTACCTCAATGTTAAACTCTTAATGAATTTTAGTTTTTATTTGTTTTGGTGCAATTATTCTAAAATTTGCATAAAGAGTACGTGTAGTACGAGGCCGGATTGATATTGAAGCTACCTAGCGCTAGACGGCAGCACAAACACAAAAACTCTTTTTAGAAATTGCGATCTGTCACACGTCAGCTGTTAAAATTTCACCCAAATTCATCGATTAGTTTATTTGTTGTAGTCGTTCGAAGTAAGCAACTTTTGTGTTTCTTGAAAAATGGAAAAAAGTGAATTTAGTGCAGTGATTAAACACTATTATTTGAAAGGGAAAGCGGCGAACGAGACAAAAGAAAATCTCGATAAACATTACGGTGAGTCTGCTCCGTCAGATTACATGGTAAAATTTAAAATTAATTTAAGCACAGCAACAATACCAGGAAGGCCAAAAGAGGGTGTTACTGAAGGAAATATCAAGAAAATCCTCGATATCGTTATGAATGATCGCCGAGTCAAGTTACGCGAGATTGTTGAAATGGTAAACGTATCATATGAATGTGTGTTCAACATTTTGCATGAACATTTGACAGACCACTTCACAGCGGTGTGTGGACATGATAAGGCGTAATCCTGTTGAATTTTGGCGTCGATTAATAACTGTTTATGAAACGTGGGTCCACCACTACACACCTGAAACCAAAAATCAATCGAAACAATGGGTGGAAGCTGGTGCAAGTGCTTCGAAGAAGGCGACGACAGTGAAATCAAGAAAAAACGACTACATTTAAAGAAGAAAAAAGTGTCCTTTCTTCAAGACAACGCACCTGTTCACACAGCATTATATATGATGCTAAAATTACGTGAAATACACTTCGAATTGGTTGATCATCCACCTTATAGTCCAGATTTAGGTCCTAGTGACTTTTTTCTGTTGCCGAACTTGAAAAAATGGGTCGCAGGAAAAATATTCATCTCAAAGGATTTGATTTGAGGGTTCCCAAAATCGTATTATTCAGATGGTATAAAAAAGTTGGAATATCGTCTTACTAAGTATATTGAGCTAAAAGGACACTATGTTGAGAAATAAATGTTTAAAAAAAACGTTTTTTCCCCTACTTAGGTAGCTTCAATATCAATCCGTCCTCGTATTTACATAAATTTGATCTAAATACATTTCTCTTTAAAATAATGTACATAACGTCCGCAAAAGCCCTTCGGTTTAATTGATGCTGCAAAACATATCACATTATCGCAATGTGCAATGTGCAATGTACAAGAAAAACATTGCAATAAACTAATAAAAAAAATCAGCCAAGTGCGAGTACGACTCGCGCGTGTAAGGATCCGTACTTGTTTGTGAGAATTTCCAATTTCTGCATGTTTGCTGGCTTTGTGATGATCTTTTTAAAATTGTATATACAACTCCATACAAATTTTAATAAATTATACATTCTGCACTTAGCTCGTCCGTTATCACACTTTGTGGCGGAATATAATAGTTTCTTTCTTACCCTTATTAGTATTTCTGTGTTTAATTTTGTAAAGTTTTTGGTATTATGTGTAAATAATTTTGTTAAAAAATATTGTTTAAATATATCGAATATACATATTTGTTTACTTGCCCATCCCAAGATTTAACGCGCTACGTTTAGTTATCACAGCGAAACTGATATCCTGAATACGTACAAGCTTGTATTTACTATTCAATTTTAAATGAGTTGATAGAATAATTAATTTTAATATGTATAATAGATCATTCTCGGTTTCGGCCGAAATCAACTTGAAATTAAATAACTTCCCAAATTAAGATATTTTACAAGTTTTTGGATATATTAAATTTAACCCACATGACAAGAGTGTTAAAAGTGTTTGAGTGCTAATTTTAAAAATATTATTTCTGCTGTGTCAGCGCCAAAGAATTCTCAGATCAATTGTGGGTAAATTGATAAATTTTGTAAAGTTTTAACTTTGACCTTAAAGGAACACGACTTATAGTTGTTCGACTTACCTAAAATTTTCACCATACGAAATTTAGACAAAGCGTCTCAATCACCCGATTTCTCAATTACGAAAATCCTGAATTTGAAGATGAATTTTCAATATCGGTCTAGAGTATACAATTACATATTTTTCAGTTTTTTAAATTATTAATCGCACTATTTCCCATAATTAATATTTTACATATGTAGTAAAATATTAACAGTTTTATTCAAAACAAATTGAAATTGATTACAGCTAGTTCCTATGCGCATTTCACTGTTGCTAATACAGTTCATCAGGAACCTTTGCCCAAATATTTCTTACAATAACGCGAGATATTATATTAAAGCTTCATTAAAACAAATGAAAAGTTTGAACAAAATCAAAGTTGTAACTTTGAACTCAATAATCAACCAATTGTTTTTTTTGCTTACTTTACCATTACTACCTAGGCTGACTTTTTTCAACTCTATTGTAGTTGTAAGAAGTTTGTAGAAAATGTAGAAACAACAGCTTTACATTTAATATAGAGTGATGCCATACAAGAGTTTTTTTTGTACTTCCTACCGAAAAAAAACTATTACATATGATATTTTGTTTCAAACTCTTTTTAAAGTTTTCTATTCAGTTTTGCATAACTCAATTTTTGGAAAAGTTGTTGACGACCCCATTTATTTTTCTCCAAAAAAGTTGGGTTTTTATGTTTTTGATTGGATAGGTATTATTATTGTTATTATATAATTGTTACATATCTTTTTCTATGTTTTTCCATTGTTGGTAAATCAATTATCATGCGTTGATGGGTTAATGTGAAAAGCCGAAGAGAAGGAACACAAATTACAAATTGACTAAAATAAAATTAAACAGAAGAAGGAAACATGAAATTATCTTGTCTTTTGTACGGAAGTGGCAAGAGTTAAATAAAAAAGTTAGTGTACTTTAATTGTCAAAATTGATAATTTATTTGTATTCAGTTTTAGTTCTCAAACTAAACCAAAGAGACTCACGTTCAAATGCTTTTACATCTGCATCAGTATATTTTTTTTAATAGGTACATATTTTCTGTGAATGGCTGGCAACAAGTTTTCGAACAATAAATAAACAGTCATTTATTTGTACGAGTATTTAGTAAAAAAATGTATTAAGCATACAAACATATGAACTATGTAAAACACATATGCACATGTGTAAATTGTATGTGTACGTATCTGAGTTTTATTACACACGTTCCGTACCAATTTATCATGATATGCTATACCTACATAATATATAGAGAATATTATTCTCTTATTCACTTACTTTAACACTCAAAACAAATAAATATACAATCACATAAACTATTGGTTGCTTTGTTTAAGGCGGCGAATTTGTAAGTCTGTTTTTTTCGGTCAAGTACGCGCCGCTTAAGTATCTCTTGCTAAAGAAAAAACGGAAAAAATCATGTTTGCATACATATACCCATACACCAATCCATAGTATGCACATAGATACTACTGCAGATGTCAGCTGCCCAACGAAAATTTTTTGTTCGAATTTGGTCAGAATTAAGGAAAGGTTGCAAAAGTTGTCGAATTCGTGTCCGAAGCCGGTCAGAAAGCGTACCAAAAACCATATGAGTGGTTAAAACAAAGCGGAACGGTGCCAAACTTTCACGACAAAATATGTCAAAATATCAAAAAATGTTCCGGGTTTTCAAAAAATTTTGTGATTCTTCGAATGAACTTCCACTACAAGTGTGATCTTGAGATATTAAAATCTTACGAAAATGAAAACATTAGCGATTTCTGGGCCAAAGGTATTAATTAATGTCCGACCGATTATTTGATCAATACTCGTAATAATTTTTGCCGAAGGCCAAATATTGCACGAAGATAAATTTTTGGTCAATTCATATGAATAATTGCAACAATTTCGGAAGTAATGAAAGTGGCATTATTATTACACATTATTTATTATTGTTTTTTCTCTAAACAGCTATAAGTATGAGTATAGCTTGGAATTCTATGCAATAATTCATTCGTAATGCTGTCTAATTCTACATGAAAAATAATAATATTGATATATTCTTAATGTATTTATCAAATAATTGTTCAATTCATAAGCTACTGTATGAGTTATAAATGATTTCTTTATGAATTCTGGCTTGGTAACATGTTGAAGAAGAAATTACCAACAACATACAATTAATACGCACAATCGTTCCGTGTTAATTTGACAATTTTATTTAATCGAAATGGGATGCAGAAAAGTTAATAGAAAATCCAATTTTTGGGGTCATATAATCATACGTTTGAAAATAATAACTCGAAAAAATATGACAAGGAAGAACAAGCATCATGAAATTTTTCTCATACTTCTCTCAAATTTCTACTGTTTGAATATGACAGAAGAATAAAAATAGTTCAAAAAGTCTTATTATGTCTTTTTTGTTTGAATAATAAGACATTCAGGGTTGTTACAGAAACCAATGTAGTCGGAATCGGATTTGAAAATACGACAAAAAATACCTTTCTATGATGAATTGCAATGTTATTGGTTTTATGTTCAATCTAAAATTACAATCTGTTTTGAACATAAAACCGATAACATTGAAATTCATAATAGAAAAGTATTTTTTGTCGTCTTTTTAAATCCAATTCCGACTACATTGGTTTCTGCGACAACCCCGATTATGAAAATATGACTTAATAAGATACCGTTTGGATCCCCCATTTATTTTTAAATTTTATTTCTTTTTATAAAATTTTAGGACCTCATTTTGTAAAATAAAATTTGTACGGAGAAATGTAAACTTTTGACAAAAGTTTTTTAGTAGTTTTCATACAAATTTAGAGCGTTTAATTTTATAAATTTTTAAATCAAATAAACAATTTTGAACAAAAGCTTTCACAAATTTGAGCATAAAAAAACTAAAATACCAAACCTCGGCTTATGTGTATGTACATATGTATGCACATATATTGAAAATTAAACTTTTTTCGAAGCCCCACAAATAACATATCTTTTGATGAAAAAATACGATAGCATTTTTTTCAACAAAATAAAAATACGATCTAAGTTAATTTTTTTCACAAAATCGTAGTTTTTTGTGAGTATCTCTTAGAGTATATAGATTTGAGAAAAGGCTATAGGAGCAATTTTGAACGAAATTAAAATTTTCTACAAAATAGATTATGTCAAGTTTCTTCATAAAATTCATATATATGAATATATTCTCAATAATAAATTTTATTAAATTCTGCAAAATTAATTTTTGTTAGAACTTAGAACTTAAGGCACACGTTATTTTTTTAAATATTAAAAATATCTACCGTTTTTTTTTGGGGGCTTCGGAAACAATTTAACTTTTAAAGACCAATCTTATGTGCGTTTTCAAAAGCCTAAGAAGTCAATTGCAAAAATATTCTAAGTCAAAGAATAATCTTGTAATATTATTTGGTTTTAAAAAAAGTCATTCCATGTTATGTGTTATCGATTTCTTTAACAGAAATACATAATACGTTTTTTATTTTTACTTATTTACGTATAAAAGTCTACATAATAGTTTCATAATTACAAAAAATACAAGATAATTCATCATATAAACGAGTAGGTGGGGAAAAGTAACAAATTAACAATTTAGAAAAATTATAATCGGGGTTGTCGCAGAAACCAATGTAGTCGGAATTGGATTTAAAAAGACGACAAAAAATACTTTTCTATTATGAATTTCAATGTTATCGGTTTTATGTTCAAAACAGATTGTAATTTTAGATTGAACATAAAACCAATAACATTGCAATTCATCATAGAAAGGTATTTTTTGTCGTATTTTCAAATCCGATTCCGACTACATTGGTTTCTGTAACAACCCTGAATATTACGTTTGATAACATTTAAACTTAAAGACTAGTCAATAAATTGATATAATTCTCAGCGGATCAGTATTAGTATAGTTGGTACGAAAAGTTGATTGCAAGAAGATGAAAGTATCGTATTGGACGGTGGGGGACATTAAATGATATATTATTTAAGAGGAAATCAGATTGCATACTTCCGTTAATGATATTCATCAAGAACGAAATATTTAGCATAGTCCTGCGGCTTTTAAGAGTAGGTATTTTAATCAGCGCTAATCTTTGATGATAAGGAGGTAGCTTTAATGCTGGATTCCAGCGCAAACTTCGCAAGCAAAACAGAAGAAATTGTTTTTGAATAGACTCGATGTGATCGATATGCATACTGTTAATTGAATCTTAAGCAACTGAACTATATTCAAATATATGTAGGTCTTACTAGGGATATATATAAAATCGTACGGGTCAATAAATTCCTTTGCCAATCTCTTAATAAAATTTGAGGAATAAAACAAAGTTAAGCATCAAGCATAACACCCAGATCAAAGAAAGAGTTTACTAGCTCCAGGTGTTGTCCACCCAATAAGAAGTCGACATGGACAAAGTTGGTGCTAAAAAATCTCATATATTTGCATTTGGTCGCGTTAAGTTCCATGGGGTTTACACTGCACCGCGTGTAGAAATTATCAATATCATGTTGTAAATATAAATGATAATTTTTTATCATATGTAAGGAAAATTTTTACATCATCAGCAAACATTAGTATGTTGGAGTTATTTAACACTTCAGGCAGATCATTTATAAACAAAGAGAAAATAAGTGAGCCTTGTGGGACCCCAGAAAAAATAATTATGGACTTGGATGTGCAGTTTTTAAAAAGTACACTTTGTTCTCTACCATTTAGATATGATTTAATCCAATTTATGCTGTTTGGAGAAAAGCCCAGCATATATAGCTTAATAAGGAGGAGTTTGTGATTAGCTTTATCAAACGCTTTGTTAAAATCCGCATATATATAACATCAGTTTGTTGATTATTTACAAATCCATTATTAATTTAAGTCGTTAACTGTAAAAGGTTGATGGAAGTTGAGCATCCTTTTCTAAAGCCATGCTGATGCTGTGACAATAACTGTGATACATCGTGACTTAAAAAGTTAGTAATAAACTTTTCCAAAAGCTTTGGAATTGAACAAAGTCTTGCGATACCTCTATAGTTTTTTATGTGTGCCTTACTCGCAGACTTAAATAAAGGGATGATGTACGAGCTTTTCCATTGACTAGGAAAACAGCCATATCTGATGGATCAGTTAAAGACTAAAGATCACGACTTTGCTAAACTAACGAATTCGATTTCAGCACAATCGATTACTGAAAGGCTTATAATTAAGTTTGAAGCAATTTTATACGGGTAACAACTAGTGCAATCATATTTGGGATCAGAATACGTTGTCAGCAAACATGTTGGCAATAAGAGTGACATCATCCGATTCATAATCTCGATATTTCATAGCAGGTGGGAACTCACAAGATTTTCGTTTGGAGGTAACGAAATTAAAGAACGATTTTGGGTTATTTTTAAAGTTTGTTTTGATTTTGTTAATATAATTATTTTAAAGAGATGTATTTAACTGATTATAATCAGCTCGAAAAATAGATTATTTACCGAAGTCAGTAATAGTATTGGTTTTTTTAAGTTTATTTTTTTATTTTTTAAGCACGAAAGTTGTTTAGAGCGTTTAGGTATACAATTTTCCATCACAGAATAAATAGATTTATAGAGTGAATTTATCATCATTTGAATGTTCAATGGAGTACCATTAGATACAGATAAAAAATTTTGCCAATCTATATTATCAAAACAACGATTCATCATATTATAGTTAGCTCTTTTTAATGAAATAGAGAGTAAAAAAGAGCAGCAAACTTCCAGTGTGGGATTGTGGCGATCTTCAGGCTTAGTAATTGGGCAGCATTGAAAATCGTTAGAGCGCACTGGAACCAATCTTGAAGAAACTGGTGGATTGTTCCATGAAACCAACGGTAATTAAAGTCGCTAAAAACTAAAATGTAATCCGTAGGATTTGCTCATTTACCATTTGTTTAATAGATTCAAAATGATTTTCATAAACAGGATATTCAGAGCAAGGAGGAATATAAGAGCAGGATGAAGTACGTTCCTTTTTTTTAATTGTAATTTTTACAGCAATTATTTCAACATAATGAGCAGACGAAAATAATTCAGAAGGCAGACGATTCGAAACAACAATAAGTGCCCCTCCGCCATTACGATTTGTACCTCTGTCTCTCCTATATATATTGTAATCATCGAAGAGTATTTCCGTGTTAAATAAATGTTCTTTTAGCCAAGTTTCAGTGAAGACAACAATATGATAGTTAAACTCAAAATTATTGACAAATAAATTAGTTAATTTGGTATTAAAGCCTCTAACATTCTGATAGATAATATTAAGTTGGTTATCAGTTGAAGAATTTTTTTTTTTTTGGAATACAGTCATCAATTGATGAAAGTAGGACAACAATGTTTACATAGTATAAGTACCTAAAAACGAATCGCAATATGCAGTTGTTTCGATAAACTTACAAAAGTGCAGTTAACGAAAAAGATACACAATAAACTTTATAAATAAATGTAATTAATGCATGCTTAGATTAACTTATTCCGACTATTCACAGACCTTGTATATACCGCAAGTGGTCGTTAGACATACCATCTGACAACAAAAATCCTACTTGTAGGGCAATCTAGTTCATGGTACATTTATAGAATGCCGCCCACACAGATTTAATAAACTTCAATAGCCAACAAAGTCCCACTTTAGATAAAAGTTCGAGACCCTGGAAAGATTCTCTATGGTCACATTTACGCCAAATACCTTGCAGTAACCAGTTAGTACTCCTACAAGAAGTGTCTACTCAATTCTTGATAGTGATAAAAGAAATTTAGACAATGTAGAATCATAATAGTCCCACATGATTTTCAAGTATTACAAGATTTCGTGTCACGCGAATTTGCTCAATCATTGAGTGATTCAGCAATTGCCTTGAATGCTGCTGGATTTTCAAAATACATATTCACGTACGCGTTCTTGGTTTGGGGTGTAAAAGATAATTCTGGAGCCATTTTGGAGGCACAGATTTCCGCATAAGAGACACTAGAGTTATCAGGAAGTTTTTATAGTTTCTATATACTGAGATCTGGGCAGCAAGCTAAAGCTCCCACCCCCATCCATATTTGAACCGTCTGTGAAAAAGTGGAAACTAGTAACTCTATAATTAAGACCTTTGAGATGAAGGTTATCTGTAGTTCTATTCTTCTATAGTGATGGTTAGCGTACCGCTAAAGTTTAAAATTCGATATAAAGTTGGTGTAGATGCCTTCTAGCTTTTCCAGGTATGGCTTTATCTCAGTTACCCTCCACCATATAAGTGTTCCATATGATATGCTTACAAAATGCGTTCTAAATAAATTTGGCCAAGTTTAAATGCTGACTCAATGGCGTTTTAAAAAAAAAATCTACAAAATCGTATAAATGGCTTTGTATGATAAAACGAAATTGTCAAAGTCTCTTTGAAATTTTGTTCGCCATTCAACGGATTTCTAGCAGTTTAATAAAAAGATCTTGTTAGCTAGGATTATTTCAGAAAATTACTACATCTCTGTTTTTGTAACATTAACTCGTTTCATTATATAAATAGTTATGTGAAAATTTCACTAAGTCTTATCATATTTTTTTTTTTTTTTGTAAAGAGAAGTAACACTCAGGCAATTAGTATGCCTACCAACCCGTAGGTGTGTTACCTTCTTTGGGAAAGGGATAGTGAGAGAGGACAGATGGTGAAAGAGAGAAAGCTTAATTTTTTTTACAACTCTGATATTGCGCGTTGTGTTAGTTATTAGATCAGTGTTGCAGCGCCTCTGATGTCAAGTAGGCGCATTAAATGTGTTTTAAGCTGTTGTAGCCATTTTATTAATTATTTTACTTCGCCGGCGATTTTTGCTACAATACCGACGAAGGAGGGCGCTGTGATGTCCGCTAGCATACACCAGTATCAATTGCTGCCAGAACTGTTCAGTGACCAGTGTGCTATGCCTTCATCACTTAAACAGTCTGACACAACAACAAATACAATCGCATACTAATGCACATCTGAAAAATGCTGGATGTTATGACTTGTCTGAAGCTGGGCTCGAACCCACGTTCTTAGACATTATTTGCTTTGCAGTCAACGCGCTAACTACTTCAGCCAACAGCACCAGATATTTCTGAGGGAAATAATATTGTAAAACCAAGAAATCTATTTTTCATTTAAATACTTAATGTAATTAATTTTGTATTATATATTTAGTCAGTGAGGATAAAAATAAACAAATGAATAAAGCGCTGGCCATCTGGAAACTTTACATTTTTTTCTCGTTGAAACGACTTTCAATTCGAACCTGCATCAACTCTGCTAAGCAATGAATTCTTTTGGAATAAATCCTCAACTTTTCTGACGACTTGACATAAATATCGTTGTTCCAGAATGAGGAATATTGAAAGCAACAGTTGAAAATAAATTAGCAACAAACAAACAAATGTACATGCATACAAAAATGTTATCAACTATCTAAACTTTACATTCTAAATAAACAATTTTAGCTGTTGTTGTTTTTACATTTATTTTCTGCATACTCGTACCTCTTACAACTACAATTAGCGATGAAAAAAGGCAGCCTATGTAGAAATGGTAATGTAAGAAAGAAGAAACAATTGCTTGATTATTGAGTTCTTGTTACAAATTTGATATTGCTTAAACTTTTCATTTGTTTTAATGAAGGTGAATTACATACAATGACCTTGATTTCTTTTCTATTGGCATAAAAATAAAACTCGAAAATAAAAAGATAGCAAAAAAACACAATAAGGGAAAACTCTTGATGGAAAACTTTTTTTACCAGAAAATATACTAGACCTTATTTTCAATATGGGGGGCATATTACGGCATTCGATATTACGCGAAATCCATACAAAATTTTTTGAATTTACCATCACCTTAAGTTTGTAAAGGAATGATATGTATCACCAAAACTTGAAGTTTTTGATAATAAGCTCCGATAATAGTAATTAATCGTTGTGAAAACATTCAAGTTCGAAAAAAAATAATCTGGGTAAGATTCATAAGCTTTGAAATGTAATACTGCTGAATGTTAAGCTTTCATTCATTTGCAAATCACTAGAATGTTGATCTGAAACAACTTTACTATTCTTTCCGTGTAATAACTCTTTGCGTTTCTATATGGCGCGTGGACATGGATTTTTTTTAATTTGATTGCAAGTAAAAGTTCGATAAAGTTATTATAGAATGAGTGATGATAATAATCACAGGTCTCTATTTTAAAATGATTTCAGCTAAAGTAATTTATTGCTAATATTTATCTTTTGTTCTCCACTAATTTTATTTCTGCTTATGCAATCTTATCTTATGCTACATATTTATTTCTTCTTTTTAAGGATCTTTACGACCACCTGGCTTAATTGGTGGCTCCAAGCCAAAAGTAGCAACCCCAACCGTTGTTTCAAAAATTGAACAATACAAACGCGAAAATCCAACAATATTTGCTTGGGAAATACGTGAGAGATTGATATCAGAAGGTAAGTTTCCTCAAATTATAAATACAGCAAGTATAAATGTGTTCACTCGCTTAAAAAATTGTGTTGAACGTAGAGAAAAAATTCAAAAAAGCGTTGTAGTAGTTCCCACACTCCAAACAAATGCGCACGTTGCATACACACAACTCTTGATTATCGGAGTCTTTCATCTATTATTTGTATTGTGATTGATGGCGGTTGATTAGTTGGCATCAACCGCTTATGTACTCACACATACATGTTGAGGTTTTGCCTGTTTGTGTACAATTATTTTGCGGGTTAAATCCATTGATGGGATTAACGAATGATCACCCAAATGTTTTATCAATTTTTAAAAGATATTGAAAATAGATTTTAATACTTTTTGTTCTCCTTTATTCGTCATATTGCAGGTGTTTGCACAAATGCTACAGCTCCATCAGTTTCCTCAATAAATCGAATACTTAGAAATCGTGCTGCTGAAAGAGTTGCAACTGAGTTTGCTCGTACAGCAGCTTATGGATTATATCCTCCTCATCCATATGCTGGTTTTCCATGGCATCCAGCAGCAGCGGTAGCAGCTGCTGCTTCTTCAACGACAGCTCCACCTCATTTTTGGGCGCCATCAATTGGTGGGCCCACATTGACGACCATGCCATCATCAAGTCATTCATCACCAGCTATTAATGCGAACAACTCAAATACAAGTCGTGCGATTTCCCCCAGCTCTGGCAGTCACGACACTTTAGAGTCTCCAGACGATACACGTCATATTGATTCTGATTATATGGATGATGACGATGAGCCGAAATTTCGACGCAACCGAACAACGTTTACTCCCGAACAATTGGAGGAGTTGGAGAAAGAATTCGATAAGAGCCATTATCCATGCGTAAGCACAAGAGAGCGTTTGTCCAGTCGCACTTCTCTAAGCGAAGCTAGAGTTCAGGTAAGAAATCATATTATTAATAATAAGTTGTTGAGATGAAAACTTCAAACACTCGTTCCTTTCAATTAATTTTATAGTTATTATTATTTTATTTGCTTTTGTAATCCTTTATATGATGGAATATTACCCAAATACGTGCTCTGCAAATTGAGAGATGTACTGAACAGGAGTTTAAGTTCCATTAAAATATTTCAAACCTCGAAAACAATAAATTAACATCAAAATAAGTCATATAATGATGGTTATCTATCGGTCTGTAATAGCATGGCTACAACAAGATGCAATTCCTTTGCTCTGAATTTCGCAAGCATTTTACTATTTCCGGTTTTATACCAAGCATGCTCTGGTAATGCGCCCGTCTGACTGCAGCTAAAGTGAAACGGCGAAAGTCATTCACTGAAACTCAGTCTAGAGATTGTTGGCAGCCCCAACACTGCGATCAGGCAAAGTGGCCTCGTCAGTCTTCTTGTCTCAAAGAGATGATATAACTAGGACTACAACTACCATCACTCGAACTATTTTTGACCAAATATAAAGAACGTTTTTTTTAATTATTCGACAACAATGTCTTTGGAATCATTTGACCGATTAAGATCATATTTGCGGCATTCGACGAAGCTTTTCAAATCGTTAACGATATGACTCGCACAGATCATTAAATTTTTTATTAAGTTTACGGCTCTGGACGTTGTTTTTTGAGTTTAGAGCTGATTGGATTTCGAGCTCAATCGCCTTGGTAGATTTATATTTATACGATTTTTTTACAAAATTTTATAATAGAAAATTCTCAAAATCTAGGCGAGTTCAATGATTTTAGAATTCTAAATATTTGATTCCGTGCGTTTACGCCATTAGCAGAGGCTTACAAACGTTCATACATACACATCGTAAAAATGGGTGGAAATCACTAATTTCCTATTTTTGACAGCGGGCTTGGTGACTTTCACTATACATCTATATAGCTTAAATTTGGTATACAGGTAGGCAGGCGTTGGTGTGAAAGTAATGAAAAGACCTGAAAATGGGAATGATTTCATCTATGGGGCATGTATGGGGATCATCTATTATAGCTATAAAGCTGTGATTTGGTATTATGGTAGGCCTTGGAAAGAAAGTAATAAGAAAAATCTAAGAGCGGGAACTTTTCATCAAGTGCGACTAGCCAGCCCCTCTTAAAATAATAACTTGGAAAAAAGGTGTGAGATACGCACGGAAACATAAAAAGAAAATATAAATGAGGATCAAGTTCTTGATAGCTGTAATATTATATCATTTCTACCTGCCAACTTGGCAATATTTTCCTACCATTATTTATTTTAAAACTGAGAAGTAAAAAATAATAAATACTTAAAAATATAAAAAATACGATTTTGTTGAGCACTAAAAATTGTAAAATTACAAAATGATTTGTATGAGTTACGGCATATATACCTATCTATTTCATTAATCAACAAGTTCAATTCCAAAATCCCGGGAAATTAGTGCGGGAATTCCCTGGAGCCCCAATAATCAATTGAAATTTTTTTCTTTTATTTTGTTTTTAATTTTTGGAAAAATTGCGATTATAAAATTTAATTTACTAACTATTGTTTGGAGTTTTTTTTAAGTTTACATTCTTTTCAAGTTGTATAAGTTAAGAGTTTTGGAGCTTCCCAAAAATATGGTTCAAGATCTACAGATGATTTGGCATAAGCACCAATGAAATTAAATCTATAAGGAGGAGCTCAACGCACAACAAATATCACTTTTTGAAAAGAGATATTACATCATATCTCAAATAATAAGTTTAATAAATACTTCAAAATGAAACTATAAAATCGCTAGATATTCACATATTTTAAAACATAAATCACTATACATATTTCTTTTTGCCATTTTGCGATCTAAACTACTGTAACATGAATATGTATGTATGTGAATCGTTTTTGAAAACCGGGATTTTCGGCACTTGTATATCCCGATTAATATAGCTGATAATCTAACCCCTTATGTATGAAATATATTTCTTCTTTAAAGTTCTTTAAAATTATATGAAATTGTATACATTTAATTTGAAAGTTTGAACATCTACGGTTGCTGGCGCGGATCCATTAGAGAAGAAAAAGTTTATTGTGCCTGAATAAATATTTCTTTTTTTTGCATTCCCAAGAGAGTATAACTTCTAATGTGAAATAAAAGTGCAGGCTTGTTAGAGAAATGGTTGTTTATTTGGGGGTCTAGGTCGTGAGCTGAGCCGTGCCTAAAAAATGACTTTATACTTTTTTGGATTTTATTTATTTTTTGCCAAGTTGATATATAAGGCTTCGTTTATCAGTTTTTATTACTTTTTTTATATGTCGTCTTGCACAACTGACAATTTTTAAGAACGTTCACGAATATACCTCGCAAATGCTTTGTCAAATAAGAAATAAATATATACATACATAATTTGAAAGCGGTCAAACCACATTTTTCATCTCTATACAAGATGAGGCGATCTAAGCGGTGATTTTTTGGAATTTAGTATTAAAAAAAATTTTTTGAGAAAGGTATGCAATCTTCATTTTAGTGGATAGAATGATCTATATAACTCAATTTTAAAAGACGCTTTCATGTAAATGTTGACCGCGGCTACGCCTCACTGAGTCCGATTTCGGCATACTCATACTTTCCCACGAATAAAATAATCTAAAGGCGTTAATTGGCACGATCTAGGTGGCCAATTGACCGGCCCAAACGTGAAATATACTGTTCAACGAACTTGACAAGCTATACGAAAACAGAGTTGCTAAAAAAAAAGTTGCTAAAAATAGCATACAATCATTACCAATATTAGGATTTTTCATACATACTAATTAAAGCTCTGTACAATCTTTATAAGCAAATAGGTTTCGATGATTTGATTTGTAAATTATTTCCTTTCAGTTGTGTCTTATTGGGACTTAATTCATTTTTTCGATTCTATGTTATGCGTATAAAAAAGTTCTTTTAAAAATTTTTTGGTAGCCGACCGCTTGTAGTCAAAATGTTTTGCCTCGCCGCCGCACAGTGGCTGAAAATCGTTTTTCATTGGCCAAAATTCTGTAACTTTTGAACCGATCAAAATATTGAAGTAATTTTTATTTTATTGGATAGATATTTAGTTCAGCTTGACTCAGTTTAAATTTCATTAAAATTGATTGAGGACTTTTTAAGGAATTCTAGGTCAAAGTTGAACTTTTGAATTTTTTTAACTTTTAGAGTGAAATATGGGTTTATTATTTTTTATTTATTAAAAAATTGAATATTTTGAAATTAGTAATAATTATAAATAATTTTTGTAATAATGGAATTTTTTTAATGTTACACTTAAAAAAAATTTTACACTGAAAAAAATAGTAAAATCAACTGGAGATTTTGCTATTACAGAAAAATTAAAAATTTTTTGCTGATAAATTTGCAAATTTGTTTACACTCAAAGAATAGTTACACTTAAAAAAACGTTAATAATATTATCTAAAAATATTGCTATTACTACAGAAAACTTTATTTTTTTTTTGCTGTCAAATTTGATAATTTTAAAAACATTTTAAAAATAAAAACTGCAATAAATTTTAATAGCATTTGCAACAATGGTAGGTTCTGTTTTATTTTTTACTAATACTATGTTTTTCGTACTTAAATAACAATGAAAGGGTATTATAATTATTATTCATTTAACACAAATATTGATTGCAAATATTCCATATTTTGTTCTGTGCTATCTCTGTTCTTTAGTAGTTTTTTGGCTTCTTCATCTAAATCCCGATGTTCCACTTTCCATTGATTTCGAATACTGGAGATAAACGGATCTGACGTTGCCAATAATATATTAAATAGATCTTCATTTGTTGAATTTCGTGAAATTTTTCTAGTATTGTGCTCTCTATAAAATCTGTAATCCTTGTTCCTTTTTTCCTGAGCCTCCTCTGATAGATCACCAAGTGGCACCAAATGGTATTTAATGACATCTTCTCCATGATAAAGGATTTTGTGAACTGTTGCAGACATATTTCTCCATGGGTAGTTGGTTGTATATATTTTTGCAGTTTCCTTAGCATAATCTCCAAATTTTCTAGAGTCAATTTCTTCATTGCACGCAAGTACTTCTAGGATTATTTTAAATCTGAAAATAAGGTTTAAATCCACTCCTGTTATTTCAGATGCGCCGCACAGTGGCTGAAAATCGTTTTTCATTGGCCAAAATTCTGTAACTTTTGAACTGATAAAAATATTGAAGTAATTTTTATTTTATTGGATAGATATTTAGTTCAGCTTGATTCAGTTTAAATTTCATTAAAATTGATTGAGGACTTTTTAAGGAATTCTAGGTCAAAGTTGAACTTTTGAATTTTTTTAACTTTTAGAGTGAAATATAGGTTTATTATTTTTTTATTTATTAAAAAATTGAATATTTGGAAATTAATAATAATTATAAATAATTTTTGTAATAATGGAATTTTTTTAATGTTATACTTAAAAAATTTTTACACTAAAAAAAAAGTAAAATCAACTGCAGATTTTGCTATTATTACAGAAAAATTAAAAATTTTTTGCTGACAAATTTGCAAATTTGTTTACACTCAAAGAATAGTTACACTTAAAAAAACGTTAATAATATTATCTAAAAATATTGCTATTACTACAGAAAACTTTATTTTTTTTTTGCTGTCAAATTTGATAATTTTAAAAACATTTTAAAAATAAAAACTGCAATAAATTTTAATAGCATTTGCAACAATGGTAGGTTCTGTTTATTATTATTTCTTACTAATACTATGTTTTTCGTACTTAAATAACAATGAAAGGCAATTATAATTATTATTCATTTGACTCAAATATTGATTGCAAATATTCCATATTTTGTTCTGTGCTATCTCTGTTCTTTAGTAGTTTTTTGGCTTCTTCATCTAAGTCCCGATGTTCCACTTTCCATTGATTTCGAATATTTCATTTGATGAATTTCGTGAAATTTTTCTAGTATTGTGCTCTCTATAAAATCTGTAATCCTTGTTCCTTTTTTCCTGAGCCTCCTCTGATAGATCACCAAGTGGCACCAAATGATATTTAATGACATCTTCTCCATAATAAACGATTTTGTGAACTGTTGCAGACATATTTCTCCATGGCTAGTTGGTTGTATATATTTTTGCAGTTTCCTTAGCATAATCTCCAAATTTTCTAGAGTCAATTTCTTCATTGCACGCAAGTACTTCTAGGATTATTTTAAATCTGAAAATAAGGTTTAAATCCATTAATGTTATTTCAGATGCTGTTTCTGGATCTGAAAAGAATCTTCTTGCGCTTGGTTTAATTGGGTTGATGTTGCTTGGCATATAATGCAGCTGGATGCAGCCTTCGTGTTAGTCAAAGCCTGACCTACTTTTCCATCTATCATTGTCAGCACTAATTGGTAGCTTACTTCAATTTGCTGCCCATCTAACTGTAATTGTAATGGCTGTAGTGTTGCAATTTGGGCCTTGATATCAATAACTTCTTTGTTAATGGCATCATGAGTTTCTTTATTGAATTCAAATTTGATTGGCCTGCAGTATTTCGTAGAAGATGGTGTCTCATTTTTCCAAATATCCATTGTTTGAGTTGTACTATTCGAAGGCTCTGAATCTTCCAAAATCTTTTTCAATAGCAATGGTACAAATGATACCATGAACATATCCGAGTCCGAAATATTTTCACATACAACTTGTTTGTATTGTTTTTGTCCCGAAGAACCATCACATCCCCATTTACAAAAAAGAATTAACTTTGTATTTCCATATTTCTTTAACTCATTTCCTGTTATTGATTGTAGCAAGCGTTCTGCTGTGTGATCAAGTAGAGATTGTAGTTGTACCTCTGCCGAAATTGGTGTGATTGTAAAGAATAATGCTAACTCATTTGTGTACTGTATTGCATCACTCGGATTTGGTATATTTTTAAGAATCCGTTTTGTTCTCACTGGACTAGCTTTAACAACTTTTTCAATGATATCCACTTTTGTTAATTAGTTCTATGATCGTATTTGGTGTATGAAAGATTCTTTTATATTTGTACAACCAATTGCATCGTTGATATCTTTAAGTTTCCGCCTCTTAGATCTATCGCTGCAGTTGTCCAATGAATTGCGTGGTCTTCCAGCCTTATCTTGCTCTGTTGTTTCTGCAGCGACAGTAAGTTGGCCCTCAACCAGTTTGCACTTTTTATATAAAAGTTTTGTTTACTGTAGCGAACTGCTTTGACGAAATTAGATAATTGCTCTTGCATTTCGGTGCTACACGAATTTAAGTTTAATTTTATTTTAACGTAACTAAGAACATCTTCCTGGTTTTTGTTTCTAAAATACTCTTCCGCCAGTTCTTTATAACTGAAGCTCTCCATATTTTTCTGAATATTTTTATTTGCGTCTGTTATGTCTTACCCGTACACCTAGAGGATTAACTTATTACTGAATAATCCCTTATCGAATCCGTAGTTTTATACATTTTTAGATACATGTTATTCACACATTGATCTTTAATTTCATAGCAGGTAGTGCTTAAATTGCACAAAACTGCACATGTTGTCCAGACCTTAATATCAGGTAAAACTGATTAGTATCTGGCCAATATTTGTTGTTGTTGTTGGGTTGTTTTTTATCTTTAGTGGTTTAATGTCCCGATTATTGTTATAAAATTGTTTATGACTTTGGTCGACCCTAACATTTGATAACAGGTAAATTTAGAAAGATATCATATGTTTGCTGTAGAACCTATTATGATAATTTTATTACCAATTTTTGGCTGATCAAAACAAAGCCATTAAACCCTTTCGCAGGTATTATATTTAATTTTTTTAGTTTTACGTAGTCTAAAGTAAAAAAACATAAACTTTTAAGCAAAAAAGTGAAAATTATATACACCATTGTATACGAGTACTTTGGAGTAATTTCATTAAAATGAAAAAAGTGTTCTACACACGGCTCGTCACGGGTGCAAAAGTATATATAGCAGTAAAGAGGACACTTTCACCTTTCTCCGGTTGGTATACATTTCTTGTTCCCCTTTGTTCCCTAGAAGTTCTATTCCACTAAAGTTTAAATTTTAAAAATCGGTGACAAAAAAATTAGACTTTTGGCCAATGAAAAACGATTTTCAGCCACTGTGCGCCGCAACAATTTTTTTACCAGCTTGTTTTCACAGACGTCAAAATTTTATGTTGTCAAAAAAGATATCATTTGGCACAGCAGAAACATGAAATTTTTTCCCCACAAGCAAATATTTTTTCACCATAGTACTTTGCTACCGATCGGCACACACCCTTTATTTAATATTTAACAGCATACTATGTACGTAATAACAATGTTGCCTGGTGGAAAATCAGCGTTTTAAAAAGCCAGTAAAAGCCTAATCGCCCAAAAATAAAAGTTAAAAAAGGCTAACAAATTTTTATTCATAATTCACATTTTATTTATTATTAATATAAAAAAGCACAAAAGTTATTCAATAATTTTATTATTATTAAAATGTTTTATTCACGAATCTTATAAGCTAAGTAAGGTACAATATTATGAGATTTTACTTACGTGCTACAACAATTAAATCTAATAATTGAATTGAAATGAACTATTAATAATAATACCGTCTTGAGGAAAATTTGTTAGAAAAACCTCTTCCAAAATTTGAAAATGTTATAATGAAATTTGGTAAAACAATCGCTAGTAAGATTCTTTTTAACAAAAGATTCTCAGCGACTGTTTAGTAAATATCTTATTGTTTCAAAATTAGACAATCTGCATTTTTCATTAAATAAAATTATTGGCGAAAATGTTTATCTTTTTATGTTTAAATCTATTGTAGTAAGTCCGTGGGGAATCTAGGTGGAAGATTATGAGTTATTTTTAAATTTTTGAAACCTTTTTGTACGTGTATATTAAGTATGTGGTATAGAGCACGTCCGCACTTTATAGCTTTATCACAGATGTAATTTACATGTCGTTTGAACTTGAGTTTGTTATCTAAAGTGATACCTAGAAATTTAATATCATCTTTGATGGGGATCACGTTTCCCCGACAATACAAAATTTTAGTAGGAATACGGTTTGGTGACTTATAAGTTATACACTAAAATGCACTTATGCACAAGTACACAAAAAAACGAATAAAAGTCTAAATATTTTTAAATTCATACGATTCAGTATAAAAATCAGGTATTTCTTTCTATTCACTTTAATTCAGTATTGGATTAAAAATATAATATAATATTTGTAATTAGGTAGGATTTATTAATTATTGTACCCTTATTTAAATATATTCACAAACAAAATAAAAAATATATACATACATATATACTTTTATGTGCATTTATTATTACACTGGTTTACAGCCAAAAAATACCAAGATCGCCACATGCCTAGATAAGTTAATTGGGACCTCCTGAACACGAAAAACGCTGTAATTTTTTTCTAAGTACCGTTTTTTAGATAACGATACTTTTGTGTTTTTCGGTGTATAGGCCCACTCAAACCCTTGTGGAGCGAATAGGCATCCCATAAACGACACTAAACCATATTTTGAATAAAGTTATTGATGTGGGCGACATTTATTTTTAACAATCTGGCGCTACGAAAACCTCGAAGATATGTAGATTAGTGAAGTTATCGAGGACATTCAGCAGCAAATGTGCGAATTGCTGATGAAAACTTTAATGAAAATAATATGGTCCCGCAAGCGTAGGCATCCTGGTCATTCGCTGATATTGTTTTCCATTATGAATGGGACACCCTCCCCTTTACAATTAAATACTCTTTTTTACATATTAAAATGGAACCTCTTCTTGGAAGACCCTATAGATAGCTAAATATTAGATTAACCAAATAAAGAAATGAATTTTCTTGCAGCGCATTCTTAAATTGTAACGCCTCCACCCAGAACTTAACTGTTTACTGAACATTTGAGCATTTCTAGCTTTCGCAATTAGATTTCAATCAATGTAATTTTGCCTTCAGCGTACTTACGTTTGTACATTTAATGTTTCACTATGATTTTATGGCGCAGTAGAAAATAAAACTTTGGCCTATTTGAGGCTAAATTTAAACTAAAGATGGCAAAAAAGCATCGAATGTAAAACTTAAATTTTGAGGCTAAAAACGAAAAAAATGCTAAATCTAGCCTCGAAAAAGTTAAAGTGGCATCACTGATAATCAATTTGAAATTAATTTTGAAACTTTACAAAGCTATAGAAACAAACCATACTGCCGGTTTCCCATAAAATTAAAATTTTTTTAAAGCTAGAAAAAGATGTTGGTGGCGAAATTAATGTGAAAATAGAACTTTTCGAAGCATAATCACAAAAGAAAAAGCTTGTGTTTTATATAGAAGAATTTATTTATTTTTAACCGTTGACTTGCTAAGTAATATTTGTAATTAATATAAAAATAAAGATGTTGATATTGATACGATTTTTGAATTGGTGCTTCCATAGATGTTAATCAAATTGCCTGCCTTGGTTTAAATAAGTTTTTACTTTTTATGGTGGAAGGAATGCCTATGTTGCGAGACTTGGCATTTTTGTACATTTTATGTATATATGAACATATATAATAAATCATTCAACTGTAAAGTAGATCTTTATTACATACAAGAATGTATGTTATTACTTTCTATTCTTGTAAAAAATAAAACTAAAAACCAGGGACCGAATATAACAGTTATTTTGAAATTTTAAAACAAAAGAAGCATATAGAAGTAAATGTCGGAAAACTGATTTAAGTATACCATATTGCTCCTTATGCATTAGTCTATGATAAAATAATTTGCTTTTTAAAATTTTAATTTTTATTTTTTGGAGCAAGAATAAAAGTAATTTTTTGATTTTTATTTTTCTTAGCAAAAATAAAAATTCATTTTTGAATTGAATTTTTCGAGCAAAAATAAAAGTTACTTCTTGATTTTTATTTTTTCAAGCAAAAATAAAAGTTATTTATTGATTTTTTTTTCGATCAAAAATAAGTTATTTTTTAATATTTATTTTTTCGAGCCAATATAAAGTATATTTTAAAAGCATTTCTCTGCACAACAAAAGCCAGTCTACGTAGCCAGCGAAGTACACATTTCTTACTGTTCCAGTATTCCATCAAATCCTCATTCCATTCATTTTTCTGTATAGTTATCAACTTCATAAAAAGCTTTGCGAACATTCTCGTTAGAAAATAAATTTTATTTTTGCTCGAAAAAAAAATTACTGATATTTTTGCTCGAAAGAATTAAAATCAAAAAATAACTGTTATCATCTGACTTTTATGAAAAAAGGAATAATTATTACGGCCCCTGCTAAAAACTATAGTCGTACGTATATATTTGAGTTGATTTTTACTTATTCATTTTATTAATATTTGTTTTATACATAGACAAAAACAATGAAGTTTCATAGAAATAGGAAATCTGACCGAAATAGTAAACTTAAGTACAACAACTACTAAATAGTACTATTATTCTTATTGACACAAATTCAAAGTAAATATATTAATAGAATAAAAGAAATTATTAAACTGAAAAATAGTTATCGATAGCTTTTTCCAATTCTTTCAATATTTTCTATCTACGTAATTATAATATGAAATGTTTAAATTTTTAGTTTTAGTTATGAACCCAAACATGATTTTTTATTATGACAAAATTAGGAAAATCAAATGCTCCAATTAATAAAAAACAAATAAACTGAAAAGAACTGTTTTGCTTTTAGAAGCTTATGCAAAGATAATAACAATAAAAATAAAATAATAAAAATAACTCAGGCAACGAGTGTTTGAGAAAATATTTTTTCTGTGGACAAAAACATATTTGAATTCGTTAATAAATTCAAGAATTTGTTTTTCATTTTTCTCTGGACCAAATTATTGCAATATTTCATACTTGTAGTATTTAAGTTTAATATTAATTTTTTTTGGTTTGAAAATGTTTTAAAACGTATGTTTGTTTGTTTTTTATTTCAAACAATAGGTTTGGTTTTCAAATAGGAGAGCTAAGTGGCGTCGACATCAACGTATGAATCTTTTGAAAAGACGTTCCAGCCCATCAAATACTTCATCTGGAGCTCATTATTCACAGCAATCTTTAGAGACGTGCAGCAATCCTACATCTTCATCCCCCACACCAAGTACCAATAGTAATGCCTCGACATGTCCCAATGATCTTCCAACCACAAATGCACATCAATCAACACATTCTGCACCACAACCTACTTCTGATACTGCATTAACATCTGTTCAACATACCGTTCCAACAACACCCACAACCACTTTACCTGCTCACATGACAAGCATTCATCCGCACCATCCTGATCCCCAATCAGCGGCGGCTGCTTTACTCCTCAATCATTACCATCAACATCAGCAGCTCTCCAAAAGTCATTCAGTATCATCCTCATCAACATTACCGATGGCTACGTCATCTTTTGCTGCGCTAGGAAATGAGTCACATCAACAATTAGCTGCTGCAATTGCGATAAGTTCCTCATCGGCTACAACATCTCCCGGCCTTTCAATGGGTGGTGAGCACAGTGCATTTCGTTCATTAGTTAATACACCTTCTGCGGCTGCATTTGCTTTAGGTTTGGCGCACCAATATGCTGTAGCTGCCTCTTTGTCAGCAGCAGATCATGAAAAACATGCTCGCTTGCAACAAATTGACGACATCTCAAAGCCGGTATCAGTAAATGGTTCTGATTCCGAGGAAGAAGAAATTAATGTGCATGATGATTCAAACGATGCCGACACGAGTTTTTACTCATCCGCCTCTGGATCTGAGGCAAATCAACAGGGCAGAACTCCTATACAACTGATTAAACACGATCGCTAATGGAATAATTCCGACTGTACACGTTATAGTGGTGCTACTCTACCATATAAATGCAATTGTTAATGTGCAATCATACGCTTAAAAAATATATATGTATATTTATTACCAAAGGTTTATTAAGACTTAACAAGATATTAGCACAACATCTAACTACATGTGCATGTACTTTTTATTACATTGCATCTATGCATAATTTCTGTAATTTGCTGTATTGCAAAGTCATAAAAGCAATTCTCTTTTTTTAAGTATTATCAATTAATAATTACTACATCTATTAAACAAAAACCTTTTAGTTTTGTTAAATATGTTTTCCTTAATTTCTTCTTGTTAATTTAATTAATTCATAAAACTACTAGATATAATTACAAACAATCTTCCTTGTCTGATAAAAGAACACTCATATATAAATTTTATTTTAAAATTATCACAACTTATTAATAAAATTAATTTTTTTCTAATAAATTAATAATCGATTTTTTCGAAAGTTAAATAAAGTCTAAAGTACAATACAAATAGATATGAACGTTCTATTATTTAATTTTGTTGGTTTGAAAATTACCCAGCTTAGTGATGTGTTGCAGCTACCAACAATGATATACTACATAATCAGTAATTATTTTTAGAGAAAAACAAACGAAAATAATGGCGACTGCATCAAATACATTTAAAAATTTTGCACGTCGATTCGTATCTTCGATTTAATCGATAAAGTAAGACAAAAAATATTTAAAATTTAAGGTTATTTAATGTGTAGGAGTTAATTCAAAAAGTCAACGCATACTTTATTTTAATAAAAAAAAAATAATACTAAATTGGCTTAAAACGCTAGATATAATAATATTGTTGAAAAGAAGTAGTAATTCGAGTGACTTTCACATAAGACATTTAGAAGTCGTTTTTCGTAAGCGAGTCTGGTAAGTACTTGCCCCCAATGACATCGGCATTGGAGTTTTGCTCAATTAAATTAAGTTTTTGCTGGGTATTAATACGGTAAATAGATACTAGTATATGTTGGAATGTTTTAAAGTGGAAAAAAATTCTTTAACGATTATGAAAACCGACGCGCACGAAATACTTACAGAAGAATTAGTTAATTTAGAAAAATCATTAGATACTCTTTGTTTTTATTATATTTGGCTACGTATACTCAAGAGATCTAAAGTCTCGAGTCACCCTTAATTACTCATTGTGACGGTGGATTTGTTCGAAAAGATAAAAAAAGGAAAAGCTACTGAGTGATGAAACAGAGCTAATGTCGTGGAGAGTTTTCCATACAGTTTGTAATGAAAAATCGTCACAGAAAGTATTCGTGGAATATAATGTATTTTGTTTTGACAGCTAGTGATCCAGAAAATTTTGCCTCATATCCTTAATTCAAAGAATGGAATCCCCAAAAACTCCCTATTTCAAAATGATAATCCCAAACTACGTATGAAAAATATTTGTAAGCCATTTTTCAATAAGAAATTTTATTAAAACTGTGTTTTAAATAAAATCAAAAAAGATTGGAGATTGAAGTTCAATATAAAAAATGCATAAATCATTTTCCGCGCTTCTTAGAAATTAGAAATTAGATGTTACTCTGAAAAAAGCACTTGCAACATGAAACATCAAGCAAGTTTGAACGCAATTCGCCTTGTGGTCTACGGATAATGACAGGTTATTTTTTAACATTTGGATTCACTTCTTCTTAAATTATCCTTCTAGTATATTCTTTTGGAGCTCTTGGCTGCTAGAAAACTCATTCAGTTAAGCCGCAAAGTACCGAATTTTTAAATATGCATATACATATACATATGTATGCTCCTATTTTTTCTAAATCGTTTTTCCTTTTGTTTAGATTTCTGACCGTTTATCTCACTTATTTCGCTAGCACTCGGCTCTGCTATTAAAATTATGTAAGCAAATTTTGCATAAAGCGTCGGTAAAAGTTTAAATTATTACTGATGCTAGAAGGGAAATCAAAAATTACTATATGCAATGAAAATTGCTGTGTTTGTTTTATTTGATAATTTGTGTCCATGGACTTATAAGGGGTGTTTTTTCAAGAGCTTTTAGATTTGATAAAAAACACGTAAAATTTAAAGAAATGTATGCAATATTTTAGAAGTGTTGTTGACTATAAGTCTTTAGCTGATTTTGGCCTAACTCGTTCTATGTCAATAAAAAACTTTTATTACATACATATTTACCCAACGTTTCGTCAATTTTATGTTGACCTCTTCAAGGGTGTTGTCTATTTAAAAATTAAAACTTAAATAATTAAAATTTTTTCACCAAATAGTATGTTATATATACTTACAATTTTAAGTTAAAAAATTAATTACATTAATTTTAAAAAACAAAACAAAAGCTTAAATAATTACTTGTATAAAGCTACTCTGTAACTCGTATTTATATTGTCTGTGTCTTCTTTTAAGTTCATGGTTCTGTATATGTTTTGTTGGATCCGTAAACTTTCTATCGTGTACCTTATTCTTCCTTTGTTTTCCCTATCTAATATTTTGATATTTCCAAAGTCTGGTGTATGTCCAGTTTCCAGTATGTGTTGTGATAATGCTGTTGTCTCTTTCTTTTTGATAATATCATTCTTATGTTCATTTATCCTTGTCTCTAAAGATCTTTTGGTAGTTCCAATATACATATATCAAATCACAGTTTTGTTCGTGGTTGCATTTACATTTAATTTTATAAACAACATTACATTGTTGTGTTTTTTCTACTTTGTCCTTTATTTTCGTAAATATTGTGTTCAAAGCTGTTGTTGTTGTTTTTATTATTGTTTTTAGACTTAGGTTTTCTGTTAAGACCAGTATAAATGTTACACCGTGAAAATGTTTTTGTTCTGTTGTATCATTGTCATTATTTATGTTTTCTTTTAGAACTTTTTTATTAAGTTTTGTTTTTGTTTCGTATATTAATTTGTTTATTAGTTGTATTGGAAAACTGTTGTTTTTAAGTATTGTAATGATTCTATTAATTTTGTTGGTGTGAAATTGTTCGTCACTAATGTTAAGAACTCTAAAAATGAAACTCCTGGCTGTGTTTATTATTTGCGATTTCGGCTGTGTAGCATATGTAGCAATGTCTTTAATGTACCAATCAAATATGATTTTATCATCCTGTCTTATTAGTACTGTGTCTAAATACGCAATTTTATTTTGGTTGTTTTCCATCTCAACAGTAAACTGAATTTTTGGGTGATAATCTTTATTTGAATCGATGGAATGATCTGTTTAAAAAAATGTTTAAATATGATTTTACGTAAATGTTGACCGCACCTATGCCTCAAATGGTTTATACGCTGGGTCCGATCTTGGCATACTCTCTCCAAAATATCGGCAAGTATCTCACAAATAAATTCTTCAATCGTTGCGGGATTGTCCCTATCGACATGAGCCTTAATGTCTAAAGGCGTTAAATTGCACGTTCTAGGCGGCCAATTGACCAGCCACAAGCTGTGTGGCATGTAGCACCGTCTTGTTGAAACCCCATGTCACTAAAGTCCAGCTCTTCCAATTTAGTAAAACAGTTTATAATCATCGCCATTCACTGTACCGTTCCTGCCGGTCATCAATAACACTATCGAATACAGCTACGATATTTTCCTCTGCCCGCTCTACTCTACATATGCTTTTTGTTGGTATAATGTCCAATAATGCACATTTGGTGCGAAATTTTGTCACAAGATTACGAAGAAGGTCGCCCAAACTGACCATAAAATAGAATAATAATGAGTTTAGCTAATAATTTAATAATCTGCAAGCCTTGTCTGTTTGTGAGCCGATTCATGGTTAAATTATAGACCAAACTAAACATGTCCAACAGTAACATGTTACACGAAGACAGCTGAGCTGCCAAAACAGTATTGCTACAAAGAAAGTTGCTAAAAAAATACCCTTTGTTTGGTGTTGCACCGCCAGAACCATTAATATGCAATACACCCTTCTAAAATTACAAGAAGTATTTATGAATATCGCACAAACACACAAGTTTACACAAAAGAAATATAGTAGTATAGACAAATCTTGGATGCAAGTGTCATGACAAAAACAACATAAAATTCCCTCTCTAACTTTAAGCGATTCCTAACAAATATTTAAACAACTTTAGATTTTTAAAATTTTTATTTGATTTCGTTTCGCTTTTGTGATAAAAGGTATTTATTTTAGAGATCCTGAAATGAGTTAAAAAAAATTTTTGTTAATTGCAATTTTCTACCATTTGAGTCATTTCCACGTAATATATTTTATATTTAAGCCACTTTTTCTTGCAAATCTGGCTACGCTACAAATAAAGTGAAATCAAATAGTAACACAGTGCAACATATCGTGTGGAATTTCTCGAAGTACATACTTATTGAAACTAATAATTCCTTATGGTATTTGAAAGTTTTAGCTGCTGTTCATATTTTATAGCCTCATGTATGTATATTTTGGCTATGACTTGATTTTTCCGAAGAAGGTGCAATTTTTCTCACGGCTATAACTAAGAAACCAATTGAAATTTTGTTTTCCTGTCTTTAACACAATTGTTGCTATAAACTAGAGATGGGATCGTGAGTGACTTTTTACTCACGCTCACGCACGCTCACGATAAAAAAATTTCACTCATGCACGCTCAGGCACGACCTCATATTTTTGGCTCATGTTCACTCACGCTCACGTTAGTGGAAAAAAAGTTAGTCTCAATCACGAAAACTCATGCTCACGAAATACTCACGAAAAAACACAACCTATAAGTATTTATACATTGAAATTTCTGAATGCAAATAGAAAAATTTAATATACAATTAGAAAATTCTGCAATAAAATAGGAAACTGCGAAATATATTTTTCTTGAACAATTTGTTAGTTTTGAAATAAAAATTTTCAATTTTAATATATGGGCAAGTACGAGAAACAGTCCACCAACCAAAATTTTTTGAAATTGATCCAACTTATCTCCTATCGTTTTTTATAAATAAAATAAATGTATTTCGATGATCATTAATGTACAAATTATTATCAAATCCTACTTACCTCACATCTTCTAATTTCGTACCAGAAATTAATAATTTTTAGGTATTCATATCATTGCTTTAGTGTTAGATGAATTCAATATTAGCAAAAAAAAATTTTGGTTACTATTTTCGAAACATTGAAATTAGGTAAGAAATTTCAGAATAGAAATATAATAGAAAAAATATAGCGTGAGTCATGTAGGGTGCGTCACAAAGGGTTCATGTTTTCTGACAAAAAACGACAAAATTTTTTGGCTGCAAATAAGTTATTTTAGAATTCTCTTATAGTAATCTTTCTTCTAGGAACTATATTTTGTGTACCTTATTATGCAAAATTAGCAAAAAAAATTACGAAAACACAATTTAACTTTCAAAGTTACGTCCGTTTTTTGTAGCGTGCACCACAAAATCTTGTGATCAATTATTTCGCAACATATACCTGCTAAAAAATTATTTTTTATGCCATTCGAAAGTACACTTATATCCCACTAAGCACAATGGATAAGTTGAAGGTAAGTACCTCTTTTGAAAAACCAAAAAATGTGAAAACGCGTACGAATGTAGGGTTCGTCACGCAGGATTTACACATGTGTATATATGTATCATGCGATTTCATACTTTGTTTTGAGCAACGAAAATTTAACAATTTTTAACAGTATTTGTTTATCCAAATTTTGCAGAATTGGAAGATCTTTAGTTTTTTCTAAAAACTTAAAATTTCTAGGTCTTATTCGTCTGTGCGAGCGCGAATGAAAAAACGAAAAAGAACTTCGGATGTTTTTCTTCCAAATGTTCGCCAGTCGAAACTCGGACTTATACTGCTACTTTGACTCTTTCATTCACATCAGAACATTAATACATACGGGCAAAACGTGGCATTGCCACTTGTTTTATGTCTTCATGACAAAATTGAAAACCACGTACCTATTAAAAATATGAAAAAAATTCCAGAATCGAAAAAATCACGAAACAATCACGCAAAGAATCTACTCCTGCACGCTCACTCACGTTAAGTTTTTTTATACTCTCGCTGATGCACGCTCACGTGATTGAAACAAAAAATAGCTCATGATCACGCTAATTACGTGAGCGGAAGACCCTATATACCTAAAATATCGAAAAACTTCAACTTTTTCTATCTTTTTCACCATTTTTGACATTTCCCAGCTGTATTTTACTTCGGAAATTCGAGATTTCAATGAATCAACTATGAGCATTTTTTCCATAGATGGCGTTTTTGCCAGTGCATATAAAATTTGTTGAGTCCGGAATTTTACATCGCAATATTTCGATGAAGTGTATAGAAGAGGTGTAGATTTCACGTCGAATACACTCTGCAAGTAATTGCTATAAGTTGGACACCTAAAGTTTCCTAAGCCGGTAATCTAGTAAAATACCCAAACGATCATTATGAAACCAGGTGCTCCGCTTGCATTAATTATGCTGTTTGAAAAATAAGATGAAGTTGAAGACGAAAGCATATGTTGCAGTCTTTACACCCATAGAAAAAACGATACCATACGCGCTCAAACTGAATACGTTCAGTGTATCAACAACGTTTGTGGTCAAGTTTTATACGCCCTTATTCCAGTTGGCGACATCGACGTCACGTTAACACAACACCAAAAAATTTGAGCTTGACTACTCGCTCTCCAAAACAATTCCGTGCTACTGGCAGTCTATTTCTGTTATCTAAGGTCCAGAAAATAACATTAGCCTGTCAATAGTAGTCAGTTGTTTTCGAAAACGGATAGACAAGCCCCAATTTTTTGGTATTGTGTTGACGTGGCGTGGATGTCGGCAACTGGAATAAGGGTGATTGACAACGAATTTGTGGCCAAACCGAGCACAAATGTGGTCAAATCGACAACATATCGTTGTCTATTTGACACCGTTCGTTGTCGGTTTGTATACAAATTTCAGTTCCTTTCTCAATTTATTTCCAAAAAATGAAAAGTCTTAATTCTGCTGGTACAATTATAGAGATAGAGAGAGAGAGAAAGAGAGAGAGAATAATACATCATCTCTTTGTCTTTCTTCAAGATGAATTAAGACTTTATGAAGTAAACTTTCCGCGTGTAAAAGGGGCGACAATGGCTATTGTTAGTGCTGGATTCACCCCAAGGCCCGTGAGGCCTAGGGCGGCATAATATAAAGGGCGCCAAAATTTAAAAGAAAAATAATGTAAGGGTAATTCAAATTCGAAAATTAATTTTTCCAAGTTTTGATTTAAACGATTACTAAATTTCTATTAAATTATATATGTATAGTAATTCAAATGTTGAATTTACTTTCTAATTAGTAAGTCGACTTAGATGGTTGTCGATTCTGACCACAGATTTAATTAGTGAATGGTAAAAAAACAGAAAATCCACTTTCGATCAATCATTTTCTGTTCCGATTAATTAACCGTAGACAAAAATCGATAATTTTATAGTCGATTTGTATTTTTTCTTTTGTTTAAATAAAATTTTTTGTTTAGTGCTTATTTCAAATTCTAAATAAAACTTAAAATTGTATTTATTAGCTTCCTGTCCCACTAAATTCTAGAGAAAGCTTTCTTCGTAATTAATATTGAAAACAACAATAAAAAACAATTTTCTTTGTTTTCGATACAAGGAATGATATAAGTTAACATAAAATTTAAGTGGACCTTTCGTCCACTTTTAAAACGGAATCAATTGTTTTGTTTGGTTCAAACTCCTAATCCGATATTTCTTCAATATCAATGTTTGTTGTTTCTCCTTTTTTAGCAAAATAAATTTTATGGCATTTTTGTAAATTATTGACCAAAGTGAATTTGAACAATTCAAATTTAGCTTATGTTAGACGACTATCAATTAAGATTAGTTTCAGTGGTTAGATTTTGTTGGTGTTAGCCACAGCGAAGTGGCCTTATTAGTGCAACTACAACTGGCATTCACCATACAGTCATGTTAAATGTATGTTTTTTTTTATAAAGTTTGACACTTTAGTCAATTCGCTTTGGCATTAATAATTACAAAAACAACAAATTTGTATGGGGTATTGAAATAAATGAGTTTATGTAATTTTCGTAGAGCGGTGCCACTTTTAATATTATATATCAAACGAATTATTTGCATTAGTTTATGTATATGGTGCAACACAGCTTTATTTCTTAAACGTGATTGCGCGTTTTTCTTAATTCGATTAACCGACGCCAAAAGTCGATTTCAGTATAAAGTTGGTAATGAAAAATCGACTACAAAAAAACGTTTTTGGCATTGAAAATCGATTTTCGTCTATAATCGAAGTCGACTTACCATTTACTAGATTTAATAAAAAAATATAATAATATTCTCAAAAAGCCTGTGCACCTAACTTTTTATTTTGATGATGCATATACACAGTGACGCCAGCAGAAATTTAACAAAATCCCCACATGTCTCGAAAAAATTCCCCCATTTTCTCTAGATACACAAAAAAACTCCCTACATTTTTCCCTACTTTAAAAATTCACTGATTTTAATAAAAACGAACGTTTTATTTTAATTTCTAAAATTTTGTACATTTATATCGGAAAGGTACAAAATTTAATTTTAAAATAAGGTGCGTAGTTCTCACAAGGTTAATCATATCCTAATTCTGAATACTTAATAAAATTTTTACCACACTAAAAAAATAGGACCCGGGAATGTGCCAAGGGTTTTTTTTGTGTCGAAGAACGCATTTGAATAACTAAAATAGCTTAATATATAATTTTAAAAAGTCTTAATTTATATATTAAACATAACAAAAATCAAATTATTATTATTATTATTATTCATTTATTTATTGAAAATTTAATTTACAACAAATACAAAGGAATGAGAACTGGCATCAGTGGCCTTCGCCTCTCTTATTTAATATATGAATGTTTGTACATAAGACATAAGAAATTACAGATGTGATGTATTATTATGAAAAATGTATAATATTTAAATTTTAGTTAGTATTTCAGGAGGTAGATGTTTATTTAACAGCTTATAATCGAAGTTTTGTATTGCTTCTTTCAGAGTTGCTGCTAGGTTGGGTTTGTTATAGCATGACAGAATATGAGTTAAAGTTAGCTGGTTGTTGCATTGTGGACATTTTGGTGGAGGCGAGTTTTTATTTAAAATGTATTCATGTGTTAGCTTTGAGTGCCCTAATCTTAGCCTGCTGAATAACTTTTGTTGTTGTTTTGTAGAGTTGATTGGGTAAATTGGTTTCTGTAAAGTGGGATTAATATTTTTGTAATATGTGTTTGGAGAGTAATCGTTGTTATATTCTATATGAGATTTTATTAAATTTTGAATGTCTTTTTTGGTATAGTTATTAATTAGAATGGATGGGGATCTATTTGTATACTTTGCTGTTTTATCTGCAAATTCGTTTCCAGGGATATTAATATGTGCGGGCGTGTACATGATCTTAGTTTTTTTTACTGCGAGTAAGGTTTTCTTTGATTCTTTTAATTAGTGGATCTGAATGTTTAGTTGATTTTAATGCATTTATGGATGATAAACTATCGGTACATATTAAAAGATTGCTACGCGGTGGTTTGGCTAAGATTGCTTCTTCAATTGCTGTACTTTCTGAGGTAAAGATAGATGAGAAAGGAGGTAGTATTCCTGTCTTGACTATTTGTTTGTTGTCATCTACTATGGCGAAAGAGTTGGTGTTTGCTGTTTTGGAACCATCGGACTACCAAATTATATAATTTTTGTCCTTGTGGATGTTTGTTTGTTCCAAATGAAGTTGACGAATGTGTTCGGAGTTAGTATTAAATTTATTGATTTTAGGTGTAGTCACAAAATAGTCATCCATGTTAGTCCAAGGTGGAGAATACTTTCGAATAATTGGTGGTGTATTTAGTGATATTGATAAGTCGGTTGCCTGCTGTATAATTAAAGCTATTGTTGACTTAATTTTGGGTTTTCGTTTTAGTTTATTAAAATTTGTTGCATCATTAAGAATAATGTTATTCCTTATTTGTTATATTTTTAGAATTTGGTTGCTTAAGAACATATTAAATCTTTGCTCTAAAGTTGGGAGCCCTAGTTCTGCCAGAATGTTGTGTATTGGCGTAGTTCTGAAAGCCTGGCTTATAGTTCTTAATGCTTGGTGGTAGTGCTTTTTTATTTTTAATAGGCTGGTTTTAGGTGCTTTGCCATATATGATAAGACCGTAGTCTATTTTACTTAGGATTACGGATTTGAGTATGTGTGTTAGACTATTAATGTGGCTTTCGCTTGAAAGGCCGCAGATGCTTTTAAGAATATTTAATCTTTTTGTGAGGTTACCTGCTAAGAATTGTATATGATTATTCCAGTTGCCAGCTTTGTTAAATATTAATCCTAGAATTTTTAGTTCATTAACTTCTTCGAAGAGCGAATTATTTATTTGAAATTGATATGTTGTGCAGTTGTGCTTACGACAGATGTGTAGGTGCTTGCTCTTTTGTTGTGAAATTGAAGCGCCTGAAATATTACACCAGGAATTTAAATCGTCAAAGACATTGTTCAAGGTATTTTGAATATTTCCAGTATTATTTATTTTTGTAAAAAGGTAGAAATCGTCGGCGTATAAGCAGTGATGTATTTGTTTGTGCTTTTCCATTAAGTTATTAACTTTTTCAAAAGCTATTAGAAATAATACCACTGAGAGTGGAGATCCTTGTGGAATTCCATTTTCAAGTTTAGCTGGTTTTGATTTGTGCGAATTTACATTAACAATGAATGAACGATTACTTAAAAATGCTTTTATATAATTGTATAGGTTTTTTCGGACTCTCCATTCATTGAGCTGTGATAATACACTATGTATACCTATCTTGTCAAAAGCTTTTTCAAAATCAATACTAAAAATAGAACAACGATTGTGAGATGATAATACTTTGGTAATAAAATATTCTAAGTGTATAAGGGTGTCGAGTGTTGAACTATTTTGTGTAAATCCTGCTTGCTTTATATTAATAAAGTTATTGTGCATCAAAAACCAAGAAATACGTTTTGCAATAATTTTTTCCAGCAGTTTGCTGGTACACGAGATGAGCGATATGGGCCGGTAGGATTCTGGTTCTATGGTTGCTTTTTTGGGGTTTAAGTATGCATATTAGATTGGAATTTTTCCATGCGTGGGGTATTACACCACATTGAAATATATTGTTGTATAGGCACAGAAGTCTGTTTTTTAGTATTTCAGGGCCGTTCTTGATCATAGAATAGGTTATCCGGTTGGGTGCGGGACTATTATCTTTTGTAGTTTTGATAGCTAATTCTAGTTCGAATCTAGTTATTGGTTCTTCTATTTGTTTCGCTGTTTTGTTGAGTTTTGGAAAAGACGAGTAGTTTAGGTTAATAAAATAATTTTTTTCTCTATTAAAGTCAGGCGAAAAGTTTTTGTCGTCTGAAATTCGTGAGAAATGTTGAGCTAGAATATCTGCAATGTCTTGCGATGATGTCGTAACGTTACCATTCGGTGATTTCAACGCATTTATATTTTGTGTAGATGTGGTTTTGTCTGAAAAAGATCGAATTGCTCTCCAAATTTTCCCAGTTTCTACCTTTGGGTTTATGCTGGCTGTAAGTTTTTGATAGGCTTCCTTCTTTGCTTCTTTGACTTTTCTTTTGAACAAAGCGTTTAGTTTTTTAAACTCGATGCACGTGTTAATTGTTGTTTTTTTCTTTATCTGGTGCCATAATCTCATTTTTTGCTCTCTCAAGATATTGAGCTCTTTATTCCACCAGTATGTGTTGTGGTTAGATTTTTTTGGCTTGCTTTGTGGGATGCTTATGTTTGCAGCTGACCGTATTGATTTCGAGATTAGTGCATTCTCTTTGTTAATATTTTCAGACTGATTACGTTTATTTAGTTCGAGTTTCACTGTTTTTGCATATAGTTGCCAGTCAGCGAACTGGGGTTTGAATTTAGGATAGAATGGGGCATGGGGGTTGTTTCTTTCGATGCGGAGTACAATTGGGTAGTGGTCACTTCCATGTAAATCATCAATTATATCCCAGTTAATTTTGGTTGAGAGGTTGATGGTGCATGCACTAACATCTATTGCTGTGAAAGTATTGTGTGTAGAAAAGTGGGTTTGACTACCATCATTTAGCACAAATAAATTGTTTAGATTTATGAAATTTTCAAACGCGTTTCCACGTTCGTTGGTAGTGCTTGAGCCCCAGAGTGGGCTCCAGCCGTTTATATCCCCCAAGACGATATTATATGGCTCAGTAGTGTTTATTATATTTTCCAGATCAAGTGTATTAATTTTTTCCTTCGGTGGTAAGTATAAATTTTGTATAAGAAGTTCTTGACTATATTGTATTTTAAGAGATTGTATTTGGTAGTTGCCGGTTTGATTTTTGGTAAAGAGGGAATGGTGTATATTGTTCTTTACTAAGAAGGCAGTTCCCTGTTTCGAGTGTGTTATGAAAATATGCACAGTATTGTTTGGGTGTTTTTTTTTTTGGTTTATTTGCACTGAGGCATGCCGTCATCGACCCAGCAACTCCGCCAAACCGCCCCAGACTATAGAGAAGATATATATACATACTTAAGTACATACATTCATTCCATAGACCAGCACAGATCGTCGGAGTGCCGACCCCTTTCAGACACGCATAGTCAGTAGAGAAGTGATTATTTCTAATAGGTACTTAGTGGATTTCTTCGATTTTTTTTCATTTTGATATAAATTATTTTAATCTTCGCCACTGGCATCAGATGTGATCATCTGTTGTTGTGATGTTTGTTCTTGCGATATTCGTTGTTGAGATGTTTGTTGTTGTATTATTTGTGGTTGTGATTTTGTTTTATTAATTGGTAGTTCTGGTAGAGGTTTTGAGAGAATATTAGCTATTTTGTTTTGTAGAGTTTGTGCTTGTTTACTAGTAAGAGGTTTATTTATTTTATTTTCTGATGAGTTTTGATTAATTGTGAGTGCGTTTTTTGTTGTTTTAGCAAAACCTGTTTTAGGTTCTGTAGTTTTAGTTGTTGTGTTTTTTACGGTTTCGTTGTGATATTTGTTTGATGTAATTGTTTTTAATGTTGGTATTTCATTAATTATTGGATTTTGTGATGTTTCTGGGTCAGGAGTTTTTTTATTGGTTTCTTTTTTATTAATTTCTTGAAGTGTCTCAATAGGAGAGTTGTTGGTAAAATGGTCAGCAGTGAAATTAGCGTTGACATATTCCGTTGCTTCAGCTATTGAGGTTCTGTTTATGGTTGAATATTTTAATATTTCTTGTTTTTTTTAAGTTTTGGACAATTTTTGTTTGTGGATTGATGCTGCAAACTGCAGTTAGTGCATTTTACTTGGGTGCAGATTTGTTCTTGCGGTGGTATACTGAGTGAACATGTGGGGCATGTTGCTATAGTTTGACATCGCTTTTTTGTGTTGCCTATTTTATAGCAATTTTTGCATTGCATAGGTTTTGGTATATAGTACTCTACTTTTATTAGTTGAAACCCAATTTTTATTTCCAAAGGAAGTTTATACATATCAAAATGCAATATGTGAAGGGGAGTATTGATAATTTGATTGCCGACAGTTTTTTTAATTTTTTTTACTTCAGTCACATTTTGGTCTGAGAGTCCGGCGACTATTTCTGCTTCGGACAGTTCTTTAATTTCTGGACAGAAAATGACACCTTTTACAGTGTTAAGGTTTTCGTGATACGTACATGTAATGTCGCAAATATTTGAAAGCTTTTTGGTTTTTATTAGTAAGTCTGCTTGCCGTTTGGTTTTAGTAAGGATCAATAAATTTCCATCACGTGTAAATTTTGTAAATTTGCGATTATTTTCACTTATTAGGCTGTTAAGAGCTTTACTTAGCAGAAAGATGTTAAGTTTATTTAATGGTTGTTCTGGGTTTGTGGATTTCATTATAACAAATTTTGGATTTTCTTGAGTATTAATATTAGTCGTTAGGGAAGGGAAATTCGCTGCATTAATATATGATTTGTGTTTAGATTTTTTTTCGCGGTGGCGAGTTTCCATCGAAATCGCCACCTCCTGGTGGAGGAGGGTCCATATTTATATGGATCAAATTATTATCTTATATTTTGCGCTAACCCAATGCAATTATAATTTAGCTAATTGCAGATGAAAGATTAAGAATTTTTTGTTGTTTTATTTTAACAATGAAAGAATTAAAGAAAGGCGCACAATATAAACACGTGTGATCTGTTCAAACGTTAACACTGAACTGTGAAAAAAACAAATTTCTTTTTGTTATTTCATGCAAAATCTATTCCCAGGAAAATTAAACATTTCTTTGCCTTTCGTTGTCTCTAGTTATTATTTACCGAAAGATGTTTTCTGTTGTATGAAATATATCGCGTAATACTGTAACAAAATTTTAAATTTAAGTTTTTATGTTTATAATTTTTACACTTTTGTGTTTTACGCAATTGCACCGTAATAAAAAGGAATAAGAGCAAAGTATTAAAATGAAAATCTGTCCTCTTTTCCCTTCGCTTGAAATTTTCCAATGAATTAATTTCCTACAAGAAGGGAAAATTCGCTACTCTTTGCATATCATGAACATCGATAATCTACTCTCAAAACTACTCTAATGCATGTAATTAAGTTCAAATTCATTAAGAACTGCTCGATTTAGAGGCAAATTACCAAAGAATGATATTTTCATTTTTCGGAAAAAAGGAATTTTTCCTAAAAAACCATTTGAAAGACCACTTCCCTTTATTGATATTTAAGTGTTATACACCAAAATTCTTGGTTTTTAGAGTAGATTAAGAAAATCGATGTTCATGAAGGAACTTCGAAATATATGTTAAAACTGAAACGGTCTAACACAAATATAGGTAAAATAATTTATTCCACTGCTTTCAAAAACGCTAGATGTAATAGGAAAATAACAAATCCCCATCACTGCTCAAAAGGTTTTAAATAATATTTTTTTTGAGTATCCATGCTACAACCTGTTCAGCAAAAGGATCTTTTTCCACCCTGAAAAGGGTAAAAAACTATTTACGGGGAAGTATGGGCCAATATAGACTTAATGCTCTTGCATTATTGTCTGTAGAAACCCAATTTATGCAAGAAATAAACTATGAAGATTTAATTGATGTTTTTGCCCGAGCAAAATCCCGAAAGACTAAATTCATAAAATAGGCCTTAATAAAAAACTTAATTATTTATTTTTGAAAAATAACATTCATATTAAAAACTTATATTTAAAGTTACTTTTATTTTTAACAAAAGTTTTGTTTTTCTATTTTAACTGCATACATACTTATGTATTTTAATTTATTTTATTTAAAACCTCAAATTTTGAAAGGAAATTATAAAATTCCGAATACATTTTTGTAAAACACGCCACTCCATTCATGTGTAAATTTTTATCAATATCTTGTTTGAAAATTATAAAAAAAATTTATGAATGCATAAAATAATTAAAATATTTACGAAAAATATGACTGATATGAATCTGCTTTGAATTGGCCAAAAGATGGGAAAATTATAAGCAAATTACGAAAAACATATATTTTATTTCCGAAAACGTTTTCAAATTAAAAATCCGGTCCATTATCTATAATGTTGTTAAGAAAAAGGTAAAATAACTCATATTTTATGAAAAATCCCCAGGATAAAGTCATTGTTCCAGCAATGGGCATGTCATTCATTTTTATATTAATGTATTTACGATAAGTTACGTAAAGTAATTATAGCATTAAACAGTATCTAATTAATAAAAATGAACACACGCGATAATTTAAGAATTAAACAAATGTACGTTTGTTTTGATAATCACTTATATATAATCTAAATGGGGAGCATATTAAAGAGTGCCTATATCCGCCAATGGCTATTGATTAATCTGGAAATTTCTAATATTATTTAAGCAAATCATAGCTCTGCAAAAGACCCGATGTCGTTACAATGATCCAACCAATAAATATACAAAGCTAATTGCAAGCAAACCCTTTCGAGCAATTGGGAGAATTATGCAATAATCAATATTTCGATAGTGCAAAAATATTATTGGGCCAAACTACAAACGAAACCTTTCAAAAGAAAAAAAGCTTTGAAAATTGGCAAAAAAAAGTACAATAAAATATATACACGAATTCATAACCTCCTTCTTTTTTTGAAATCGGTTGAAAATTATTCTAATGCTTTCTTGTATATAATATTTTCCGTTTTCGCACTTGGAACATAAAGATATTAATCTCTGGGTTTCCCTACACGCGAACCATGGGTATTCTAAATTTAAGCCACAACTGATGAGATTGTCCCTCAGATTTATTTATTGTCATCGCAAACGCAAAGCGAACAGGAAATTGCAAACGTTTGAATTCAAACGATATGTCTGTCGTTTTCATTGGAATGCGTGGTAGCAATACATCTCTTCCTCCATATTTCCTTTTATTATTTTTGCTTCCATAAGATTGTTCAAGAGTTTTTTAACAGCAAGTCGGTGGAAAGTTTGGCGAATTCAAGAATTCGACGGGATAAAAATGAGGCCGGAGCTCGCGTTACGGTCAATGGAGATCGTTACCGCACCATGATCAATGATTTTTTGTTTGAAAATATGGATGACATTGATCCGGAGGAGATGTGGTTTCAACAGGATGGCGCTACGTGCCATACGGCGAACGCAACCATCGACTTATTGAAATCAAAATATGGCGATAAGTTGATTTCGAGAAATGGACCTGTCAATTGGCCTCCAAGGTCGTGCGATTTGACACCTCTCGATTATTTCCTGTGGGGCTACGTGAAGTCACTGGTTTATGCTGATAAACCAGCAACAATTGACGCCTTGGAGGCCAGCATTGTTCGTGTAATTCGTGACATACGGCCAGCAGTGCTCGAAAAAGTGGCCCAAAATTGGACGTCCAGAATGCGCTTCGTCAAGAACAGCCGCGGTGCCCATATGCCCGAAATCATTTTCAAATGTTAATGTCACGTATTGATCTTTCGAATAAAAAAAATTTTGATTACAATTTAATTTTTTGTGTTATTTTTTACAATTTCAAGTTCTATCGGGCTTAAAAAAACACCCTATATTATTTTGATCTGCAAAATCAATTAATCTTTTATGAATGATTTTTTCAAAGACTTTATCCAGTAAACTTAAAATGCTTATCGGCCTATAGCTGGTGGGTAGTTTGGGATCTTTTCCCTTTTTATGAATCGGTATTACTTTTGATTTTTTGAAAGTACGGGGAAATATGCCATTAATTAAACAACAATTGAATATTTTACTTAGAATTTCATAAAAGTAGTCTGGCATATTTTTTAGGATAATACTATTTATGCCATCTAACCCCGGGGCTTTATTGTTTTTTAATAGCATAGTAAATGTCTTAACCTCAGTGGCATTTGTACGTTCAATATTATTACTACCAATAGGAGAATCATTATCGAGACAATTAACAAAATCAGATACATATGTATCCAAAGGCGATTGGTTATTGATAGTAATAGTGTGTGAGCTACCAAAAGCATCGGCAATTGCATTAGCTTTTTCTGCACCAGTTTTTAAAACTTCATCATTGCAGTTAAGATCTGAGCAAAACGAGTTCTTTCCCTTTAATGCTTTTGCTAATTTCCAGAATTTTTTGGATCCCGGGGGTAGTTTCGAAATAAATCTCGACCACGACTTGTTTCTATCCTTGTTAAGGTGGAATTCAATTAGATTACTTAACTGCCTTAAGACACCGTATAAGTGGGCTCTGTACATCTCTACATCTCTGAAATCTACGTTTGAATTTATTTCTTTGAGCAATAAGTATCTTAGATGTACTTGAGATTTCTCTCTGCCACGAGTTTTTTCTTCCTACGGGAATCTTGCTAAATGCAGCGTTAACAATTGAAATTAATTTATTTAGCAATAAATCTACGTTGCTAGGCATACACTCTGTTTGGTCAATGTTTTGTCGTCTAATTTCACTTTCTACCCAAACTCTAATTGCTGTCCAGTCTGCACGATTATACAAGGCTAGTGTATTTAATTTGTTTTGAAACTGTACATAAATGGAACAGGAAATCGGAACATGATCAGACTGTAAAATATTTGGGTGTGTCTCTAAGTTTTAAAAAGGGATATTGGAAATAGATAGTAAAATGTCTACTGTAGAGGACTGGGCCTGGGTTAAGTTTTGACCGAATCGGGTAAAAGAAAATGGAAAATAAATGTAATAGTTTGCAAGCAAACAATGTCTGTAAAGCTCATTACCGGCTGTGTTATTAGATACACAGTTCCAATGTGTGTGATGTGCATTGAAATCACCAAAAATGAAAAAGTCACAAGAGAAGTTTGTGAGTAAGTCTAAGTCCGCCTTAAAATCCACAGTATAATTTGGATTATAAGCAGCAGTAAAAACTACAGGACGACTATTAATAGTAACCTGTATAGAAATATTTTCAATGATTTTTGTGTTAATTTTGGGTAATAACTTATGAACTATGTTAGTTTTTGCCGCAATGAGTACTCCTTCGCCATGTGATAGCCGGTCTTCACGATAAATTTTGTAGCTTTCCAGTTGGAGTTTGTGATGCGGTTTTAAAAACGTCTCATTGAGCAAAAGTATCAACTTGTTTGTCGTGAAGGACTTGCTCGAGCTGTGCAGCTGCTGACTCGGTTGTTATGCCTTGAGCGTTCCAGTGCATAACATGAACATTGTGTACAACAAATGTTTTATATGGCATGTTTAAGCATCATACCTAAGACTCTCAATTTGTCAAACTTTGTTTGACATTTTTCCAATGCATCTACTGCATTAAAAAATATTTCCAATAGTTTATCATTGGATAACTCGTTGTTGTTGTCCCGTGTTTTGCTTTTAGTCACTTCAGAAAACATATTTTTCCCTTGGAACCGGGAGTCTTGTGCAAAATACCATGATGCTCTTGGCTCGATAGTTATGGGAAATCACTCTCGTCTATTACATAACTACTGTTATGTCTTATACTAGTCATTCTAGTTTTTGCGGTGAGTCTTTGTCGTATCTCTAAGTATTCTTTACGACACGGGCATTTAGGGTTATCTGCCCTGTGGTTTGCATTTCTGTAATTTTTATTTGTACACCCGGACAAGCTGTACATACCTTGACTCTGTTGCAGTTTTTGGCTCCATGACCGTACATCGAACAATTAGTACATTGTGTAGGACCTTTATTACTCTTAAAAGGTTTTCTCCAGTAAACAGCAATGTTACAGAAAAATCTGATTTTTAAAATTTCACGTTTTGAAACGTGTTGCCTATCGAATTCGATCAGATACAGTGTGTCATCTTCGTTTGATCTTTTTGTAATAATTTCTTTAACGCTTACAGGAGTAATGTTGTGCGTACTTTTAAATTCATCCATTATAACTGTTGTCGTCTGTCGGGGAAGACCAAACAGCACCATCTTAAAAATTTTACTATCTCTTACCTCGTTTGTGTAGAAATGCATGTTGTTGCTTTTTAGCGTTTTCAGAGCCTCTTCATACAGCGCCATGGTGCTTGAAATTATTTTAGTTCCAATCGACATTCTTTTGAACATAAATTCCTCACCGATTAATCCCAGTACTTTGGAAAAACTCACGTTGGAATCCACAATTATCGGTGGAATTTTCTCCTTTTTTAATAAATCGTCTTCTTCATCTTCGGACAGCAGATGAAACCTGTTGCTGGTAATCGGCCCGTCGTTTATCTTGGGCATCTTGTATTTGGGGCAATTGCCCCAAAACTTCCTTCTTTTTGACCATTCATAGTCAGTCAAAAAAAATTATTAATTATTTAAAATGAAATAAAAATTAATTATTAATCCGCGAGCTCAAGACAGTGTTGACGGATGGCAGAGAATAATTTAAATTATCTTAAGTCTAAAATATATTTTTTCATTATTAAAGGGATATGAATGAAATAGGAAATTTATAAATTCAAAAAAGTTTTGCCCTGTTTTAGTGAACCAACTTCAAAAGATTGCAAATAATAATAAAATTTTTTAACATTTACTTGGTTACAAAAAATAAAAATATTTTCATTCTAAATCATGAATTGTTTAATTTTGAAAACAATACATTGTACGTAGCTGATTAATAGTTTGTTTTATACCGAGTTCCTTTATATAAAGTGTAATGTTCGGTTTAAAATTTTTTATTTTCACTCATTTTCAGTGCCACGCTCTGATGGTGTCGAGCCACCAAACCTTCGAGTGCTGAGGTATCTCAATATAGATAGATTTGAAGGATACACCGAAAGAGATATGCCATGTTGAAGATGTGAGCTTTGAATTTTCAAAGAATCGTTCCTCATTTGATCGTCCATAACTATGAATAAGCTTATATATAGGCAACCAAGTTGCTACATAAATTAATTTTCGCTTCTTTTTTCGTAATTGATGTAAGTCTGCATTGTTTTTAGCTGCAAGGTGTAAGCAGTTCCTCAGAAATTTTATACCGGCATGAAGAGGTAAGATTTCAAATTTAGCATTTTCAGTAATAGTTGTTTCAAAAGTGTCATGATATTAGGAAGTAATTTTACCACACATACCAGGTAGATCTTGTATTCGTTTAGCATTTGCTGCACTTTCATTATTCATTGTTGATTGTTCATGAAGTGTAACTTTCATTATTCTTCTACATATTTCAATGTACGGGTATATTTAATTTTGTCTTTTTAATTATTGAAGTATTCATTTCTACAGCTGCTATATCCGCAGCAATTGGTGGTAATACAGAGCAAACATTCTTCAGAAGGATTTCTAAAATTTTAAAGGTTAACTACGATTGCGGATTGATATTAAAGCTACCTAAGTAGGGGAAAAAACTTTTTTTAAACCATTTACTTCTCAACATAGTCTCTTTTTAGCTAAATACACTTAGTAAGACGATATTCCAATTTTTTTATACCATTTGAATAATACGATTTTGGGAAGCGTCAAATCAAATCCTTTGAGAGGAACCTTTTTCCTGCGAGGCATTTTTTCAAGTTTGGCAACAGGTAAAAGTCACTAGGAGCTAAATCTGGACTATAAGGTGGATGATCAACCAATTCGAAGTGTATTTCACGTAATTTTAGCATTGTATATAATGCTGTGTGAACCGGTGCGTTGTCTTGAAGAAGGGGCACTTTTTTCTTCTTTAAATGTGGTAGTTTTTTCTTGATTTCACTGTCGTCGCCTTCTTCGAAGCACTTCCACCAGCTTGTTGTTTCGATTGATTGTTTGTGTTATTTTTTAAGGAATGACTTTTCTTTCACATTGCCATGTCTTTATTCATTCAGTGTTGCCATATTATATTCATACAATACTGAGTAGTACTATATACATAAATACAACTAGGTATGCACAATGGGCCATAATATAACTTAAGTATACAACATCTCCCTTCCTTGGGATTCAATTATAAAAATTATTAATTTCCATTTAATTTAAGGATATATTAAAATAAATTGCTTATACTAATACCAATTACAAAATAACTTTTAATTCTAAGATTTATAAATTTAATCTTTGTGGTTCTTTCACAATTCTACCACTTTTTGTTACATAGGTATTATCATTTCGTCTTTCACTTATTTTCACATTTGGTTCATTTGAAATTTCAACATTTAATTGATTTGGAACTTTTACATTTGTATCGCTCATTATATTTCAATCTGTACAATCGGTTTTTATTGCTTTATCATCCTGACTTTCAATCAATTTATTTCCTAAATATGTTCTGATATGTTGCTGGTTTCTTCTATATAGAATTGCATTATTATCTTTAATTAAAAATGATCTTGGTTCCTTACAATGGTCTATTATACATCCCGGAGACCAACTACTTGTAGGCGTTTTCTTAAACATGACTTTATCGCCTTTTGTAACAGGTTTAGATTTTTTGGCTCTTTGATTGTAGTAATCCGAATATAAGGGTCCGATTTACTCTCATGACATTTTAATAATAATTTTTTAATTATCTGAATTGAGCGTTCGGCTAAGCCGTTCGATCTAGGTAAATATGGATTGGACGTCTTATGATCAATTTCACAATTTTCACAAAATGCCTTGAAGTCTTTAGAATTGAATGGGGCTCCATTATCTGTTATTAAAATATGTGGAATTCCATGTCTTGCGAATAAAGATTTTAATTTTAGTATTAGTTGTGAACTATTATATCCAGAACTTAAGGACTCAATTTCAATATATTTTGAATAATAATCAACTACCAACAAATACATATTTTTATTAAATTCGAACAGATCACATCCTAATTAGAATTTTGATATCGCGTACAGATTTCGCAATCTGTGACAATATTTTCAATATCATTATATATATTTGGCCAATAAACTGATTGTCGAGCTAAATCCTTGCATCTCTGGATTCCTAAATGTCCTTCATGAATTTTATTTAAAACAGATTTGTGTAAATTAGATTAGCAGGTTAAGTTAAGAAAAAAGAAAATCGACGAGTACTTATTTACGAAAATAAACTTTTTTCCCTTTAAATTGAAAATTTAAACCGATTCACTTTAAAATTATATTAATTCTACGCACACATGTAATGTATGTATTGTTTTCAAAAATAAATAAATGATTCTTTAAAATATTAATTCGGAAACGAGGATCCCGTAGTTAGTATAGCTGGCCCCATATTAGATTACTTAACAATATTAGAATGTTAACCATATTTCTATTGGATAACTTCCTAAGAAGCAAATAAAAAATATTATAAGGTTTATGTCTTTTGCGTCCTCGGCCGTTTTTTACTTTTTATAAAATTTTCCCAGTTTTAACATATCTTTTCATACGAAATTCATCCTATCAAGATTTCAATTTTATTTTAAAATTTTAAAAGACTGGGAAAAACAGCTCTTGGAATGTATTAAATCAAAAATTCAGAAATAGTTTAAATTAGTAATGTCAAAAATGTTACGAAAAACAATAAAAAAAGTAACCGATTTTGGTTATAAATAACGAAAACGACATCGCTGATACTAATATTTTATACTTACTGAGAGAGTCTCAATAAATTTTGCTTAAAACATTTAAGATTAAAAACTACAGTTGTATTAGATTTTCAACAAGATCGACATAATACTGTAAAGTAGTACAATAATATAAGATACAAAAAGAAGATGGAATATTAAATTTTCATAGTACGTTGAATGCTGGTTTCTGAATCTTCAAAACCGTAACCGGAATTTTAAAACCGGCTTTTAAAAAACGTGAAATAATCGATTGCCCTACTCGTATAACACTTTATGATCGGCATCTTAAACGATTTAAGTCATTAAAATTATTGTAAAGGTCATATTTTTGTTACGATTAAGTCTGTAGGTTTTTCAGAACTTTATTGCGATACACACTAATGCAAATATGGCTTGAAGATGCATATTTCCATAGCTGAAAGTGTTTAAGCAACAATGTCGATTGTTTAGAGAATCTGTAGTGAGATTCACTAACTTATGAATTTATTAAAATTTATGAACAAAGTTATGTTTACACAATTTGTTTAGTAGAACATTATTTGCATTTTTCCATTCTCATGATATTAAACTTAAACAAATTTGTTAAGAATTGCCAAATTATCTTAAACCGAATGCTTAAAAGTTACTGAATTGCACTACTGATGAGGTCTGCGAGTGATTTTTAATCAAAGTTGCTGGCAATTTGTTCTTGTATGCAAATGTTAAATCGTAGACTGAAGTGTGGTGAACCAAGCAAATGAGATTTTCGATGCTTCATAAGTGCGTACAAAAAAAAAGAATGAATTAGTGATTGGCGGGAAGCCCAATAGAGTTATTAAATATAGATACTTTTGAATATTCGATACTTATTGTGCTATTCAATACTTTAATGAATTTCTTCAATTTAAAAATTATAATAAATTGAAATTTGAATGAATGCATCTTTATTTTTAAACTTAAAAGTTTATTAAAGTTTATATTAATTAGTACATATATTTTTGACTTATGATGTTTCAATTAAAAAAATGATTTGTTTTTTACACCTAAAAGTTTATATTTTTCTAATGTGTTTTATTAATACTTTAAAAAGTCGAAGTAAGTAAAAACTTTTTAATATTGATTATTGAAAAAACTACAAATATTTAGTACTTAATACCCGTATACTAATTGCAACAACTCTAGTGCACAACACCAAATATCAAGCAATAATTCAACATTGTTGCAATTTTTATGACATACTCGTATATCTATAATACAAGAATACGCGTCCATCTATAACAAAAGCTAAGAAAATACTTAAGTCGTAAAAATGTAATTATTGTGACGCTGATTGTAGACCAGCGGCGCTAACGTGAATGTGTCCCACGCCATATAATTAAAAATTAAACGGTTAAATGAAGGCCTACATTTTGTAAAACGCAACGCTAAGAGTTGACAAATCTTTAGTGTGTTTTATTTTTGCATATTGAATTTTATTGATATCAAATTTGTCAACAATAAGCGTTGCGTTTTGGAAACTAAGGCCCTAAATATTTTTGAGTTTGAATGCATATGTGTACAGTTGAAAAAACCATACATAGTTATGCCAATAAGTTTATTTAGCGCCTCCGAAACGAATTATTGTTTGGAATCATATAACTATTTTATACGAAAATATATACATATTTTTAATAACTGCACCCGTATTTTCTAAAACCAACATATTAGACTGCTCTTATGTCCATCAAAAAAGTTAATGACAATTACACAAGTGTTTTACAAGAATGCAGAGTTTAGACTGTATGTTGAATAAGCATACGTGTGCTTACACTCATAGCAAGTTTTTTGATGTCAGCATATATAAGCAAATGAAATGTCAACATAAGAGTTAGGATACGATTTTTGTGCTTATACGATATGTTGAATTTAATGTGGTGCTACATATGCTGAGTCGTATAAACATTTGTTTGTGAAATTAGTGAGTTTGACAACACTTATTAATTATTATTCAATTTTTACAATAAAATTTATTAATATAAATAAATAATAAAAATAAACATAAATGCTATTGCAAAACTTACCAAGTACAAAACCGAGATAAATTAAGATATAAACACATTCACGACAGCAGGCTACACGGGTACATGGCTACGAATGTCGCTGGCTTTTTAAAAAATTATCAACTTTATGCTGAATATGGGTTAATTTTTCTCTTTTTTATTTTTTCATCGACTTTTAAATAATATTAAACATTTCAATTTTCCCAATGATAGGGTTTAGGAATGAGGCGCATAAGCATACGAATTTGGCATATGCTAAAAAACTGGCATACGCTGTCCAACAAATAACATATCTGTCAGCATACGCATTATTCATAATGGTCCCCGAGCCCCCTCTCATAGGGGATAACCGGTTTGCATTGCTAGTTGACCGTAGTCCCCAAACCAAAAGAAAAAAGAGAAATAGAGGAAGATCGGGAGTTATTCTTTTATTTTTTTACTTATAACACCTTCCACTATCAATTGATATTTCATGGTAGAAAGTAAAAGTGGAATCTCATAGGATTCCAAATCCTATGAGATGTGAAAACTCTTAGCTTCTTGGGCACACAATGAATTGGTGTAGCAGCTCTCCATCGTGTATTGACTGCAATCTTTCCACGTTTGTACTCGTAAATATTGTGCAAATTATTCTGAAAAACACCCCGCACATCAAAACAGTGTAAAAAATTTATTCAACAGATAGAGATTCTCAAAATAAAAACCAAGAAAAATATGCTCTAATGCGTGATGCTATTGCGATTCACAAAAAAAAATACAATAACATTGTCCACTTCTTACTCCGAAGTTACAGCCAATCTCACCTATCCAGGGTTGCCATTTTAGCACTTTTAGTGCTAGATCTAGCATTATTTTTTCTTAAGAAGAGTTAAAAAAATGCTAAATGCTAGCTTAGCATATTTTTATAATTATTTAGCATTTTTAGCAATTTTTTAGATCCTAGAATTACTTTAAAAAATCACGTACATAATATCAGGTTAAGTATAAATTCTCTCACTGCATAAAAACGTACATATAGAAATTAGGCAACGTATGATGCTATACTTTAGACCAGGGACCCAAAATATTCAATTGGTCGAAGAAGAAATAGAGCTTTAATATATTTTAATTCAAGTAAAGAGTATTCAAAATATCAGCCATATGCATCTTCCTCACAGACTAACTCATTTTTGTATATATCAGATGAACCGATTTCTTTACAATATCCTGATATATCTAAGACAGGAACATAACTTTTATGCCCAATAGTTATTTATAAAAATCTTCAAAGAATTATTATTCAAGGATTTTTAAAATAAAAATCTCTTTATAACAATAAAATATTAGCAATATTTTTTTGTCTTCTGATTACTATTATAAAAGATTTTAATTTATTTATTATTTGTCTTCCATAACACTTATAAAAGATCGTTATTTTTTCAGCCTTCTCATAACCATTAATGAAGATCTTTATTTTTCTAGATCTTCTCGCGACCTTTATTTTTATTGGTCATCTACATATGTATATCAACACATACTTAGTGTGTGCAAGTTCTAAAAAGCCATAATTAAATAATGGCTATGCAAAGACCGAAAAAAATTGGTAAGATTTTTCGATTTTTCTATTTGTAATTTCAGGACCAAAATTTTTCAAGCTATTTCTTCTTCGACCAATTGAATATTTTGGGTCCCTGGTCTAAAGTATAGCAGCATACGTTGCCTAATTTCTATATGTACGTTTTTATGCAGTGAGAGAATTTATACTTAACCTGATATTATGTACGTGATTTTTTAAAGTAATTCTAGGATCTAAAACATTGCTAAAAATGCTAAATAATTATAAAAATATGCTAAGCTAGCATAAGTAAGCACACGTTCTGCTATTGAGGAAGTAATAAGCCGGTAGCCATTATTGCTAATACTTTTAGCTTTTGATTTATTGTAATTTTAATTATAATAAAGTTGTAAATAAATAAAATAGATTATTGAAAGAGTATTCCTCCTTGACATCAGAGCCCGATTATACAAACTCAATCAGATATTCGATCGTTTATGACCCTGACAGACATTTTTTTACATACCATGGTACACATACTACGGGTTTTTATACTATTTTAGTGTGACAGACTTGTAGTATGTGTACTACAATATTGGTTTTTACATTTGCTTATATGTTTAATAAGGCAAGTTAAGCAGATGGTACCGCTTTTACAACAATACAAAATTTGTTGCAGAAAATATCTGGGCGCACTCTCGGCACAGATGAATCTTGAAGAAAATGTCAAGCGCAATGTAAAACTGAATACCATATTTGATAGTCTCAAATAAAGCAAGATATGAATATATCATAAACATGCACGAATTTTAAGCAATTTCGATGGACTTAGGCTAGTCAGCTGATGTAGTGTTGTTACTACCTTGTTAATATGGCTATAACAATTGATTGGCGACCATTCTGTGATTCCAGATGATTGAAGGACAGTAACTACCCGACATATATGCTCTACCATATATTCTGGATTTGATTCTGAATTTGAGAAAAAAGAAAGTATTATCCCGATTTTATTTACAAATAAGAATGGCGAAAGAAAATGTTTCTAAAACCGCTATAACCAAGTTAGTTGGCATGTTTGAATTTTAACAAATAACATTTGGATTACGAAAATGCTGCTCAAACTTTTTAAAGAGTTATCAATAAAGTTTTTAACGGTTTCGAATTTATATTTATATATTAGAAAAAGGAACATCTAATTCATTTAGAGAAGATTATGGATTAAATATTAAACCAGGAAAATGTTTCTTCGTTAATGGTTAATGATTACCGTAAATATATCTCCAGGTTAGTCGAAACTACTAGTTTTTTTCATAACATGTACTCAAGGCTTCCGAAAATATTAAGGAGCTTTTGCAACACGAACTTTGTTCAACCAGCTTATTAATGAAGCAAGGCTAGAGCTTACAGTGGATGCTTCAAATTTATCAGTTGGCGAAGTTTTGCATCGAATTTATATGGAAAATTTGGAACCTTTAGCTTTCTTCTCTAAGAAATTATGTTTCTCTTAAATTAAATATAGAGCTTTTGATCGGGAACTATTGGTGATTCCTCTAAATATTAAACATTTTATGTATTGTATGTATGTAAAGGAAGAAATTTTGTTGTGTATACTGATCATAAGCCTCTACTATTTTCTTTGCATTAAAAGACCGAAACGAGTCCAAGATTGGTTAGACACTTAGAGTACATACTCGTATATCAATTTACAAGTGATATTCGAAGTATTCATGGTAGTGCTAATACGGTAGCTGATATTTATTCAGACTATTTGAAATATAATTTTGCAACGATTCTGAGATTGATCTTAAGATTTTATGTGAGGAACAGCAAGAGGATAAATATATTTTATATTCTGTTAAAGATAAGGATAAGCATCCTAATCATAAATTGATCAAAATACCTACCAATTGCTCTGGTAGGACTAAGATCGGTATTCAAATAAGATTTTCATGCCTTCGGAAATGGTCATGGTCAAAATTTATAGTTACCAGGAAAATTGTGATGCTTCTGATTTGTTATATGAGTTAAAAAAACATTTTAACAATGTGAAATCAAATTTAATTGATCATATTGGTCCTTTATTGCAACGTAGTCATATCTCAAAAAACTTTATTTTTGAGTTAAGAATGCAGAAATATTCGTCGTATCGCTTTTCACTTTTGTAAAAAAATGTATACAAACATCTTGTTTACTCAAGTCTTGAGGGGAGAACACTTTTTATTTTGCCACTGACGTGTGTGTGTATTAAAAACTTTCAACTCGTTTTCTGACGAACGTGTTTTTTTGAGATATGATTACGAGGAGCGATATAAAGTATCTGAATTAGGCATTTATGTTCCTAAAGAACTTCAAGATTGTGATTATTTGTTAGTGCATGAAAACGCAAACGAACACTTCACCAACCATCAAGCAAATATATTTTAAAGTCGAAATAAATAGCCAATTGACAACTATACCTATTGATCGTCTGAAACCCGTTTTAATAGAAAACCCAAATATTTATGATAATCATATTGACAGGATAGTAAAACGAGCGTCATTTAACATATCAGTAGGTAGTTCTTCGGAGGGTAAGTAGTTGTAGTTACTGCATATTTAAGTTACTTTGCTTGTTAATCAATTATATTCTTTTCAATATTTAAAAATATCAAAATACTTTTTTTGTTTTTAATATTAATTTTTTATTCTTTTTATAATTGTAATTGCTAAAACTTCAACTAATAATATAAAAAATGTTTCTTATTTTAAAAACTTAAATCAATTTAAATCGATTACATCAAAATCGTAAGCAGTCACCACCTGACAAGCGGTGAAATTCATGAAACACACATCTACACTGATGAGAGAGGTTTTGACATCCTCTGAAAACGACTTCGTTTTTCTTTCAAAATGACAATTCTACAAACTGTAGTCTAGTATCAATTATTTTATAATTTTAAAACTATAATAAATATTTTCGAATAATTTTGAACGGTATAAATTACTCGAATGAAATAAAATCTTTCCCCGATTGTTCGAGTAATTTAAAAACCTTAATTTTGACTAATTAATTAATCGAAAAATTTAAAACCCTACTAAAGTACCAAAAAGTTGGTGTTTGTATGTTTAGGAGCTCGGGCAGGCGATTTCTCTTAAGCTAACATAACACCCGCACATACAACAGTCCTTGAAGTAGAGGAGAGCTGCTCATTTGTAACTAATTTGGAGTATCAATTGCGAAATTCTATGTTATGCAATAAAATATTTTCATCAATCAAGTACAAATAATTTCCATATTGCTATTTATTAAATGAGGTATTCATAGTTTAGTTCCAATAAAAAAATTTAGTCGTCAATAACATAAAAAGGAATACAAATAACAGGAATAGGTGAGGTTTTTTTATTAAAAATATCGGCTAATTTGAAATTACAGAACAGGCCAAGTATGTATTACATATTAACTTGTTCAAGATTCTTTTCAAGCTTAAGTAAAATATAATACATTAAAAAACGCACACGCATTCAATTCCCTTAATTTAGATCATATTTTTATATATGTACGAGTATGCTTAAAAAATACCAAAAGATGTTTAAAAGCAATAAAAAAAAATATAAGAGAACGAAGTTGTTACTGTCGAAGGGTCTCAATTTTATCCGAAATGTTAAATGTGTATGCATTAAGTTAAGCTACAATTATGTACTATGTAGATGTACGAATATACATATTTAAGTACGTGTAGCTGTGTGGTTGGAGTACGATGATCCAATCCTACGCGCATATACGAAATAAATAACTTAACCATTTGGTTAAATTGCTAAGAGTGTGAAAATCCAGATGTGCATTAAATATGGCAAAGCAAGCTTTGGACTTTGTGTCGGTATTTAAGTATGCATCTGTGTTGGTTTCTTCTTACTCGTTGTTACAATTCGAACACTGTGTAAATGTCCAATAAGTCTCTACAAATAAACTGAACTCTGTTTTGTGTTGTGCTGTGTAGTGTTAGGTGTTTGATGGGAGATAAACTTAAAATTTATGTATCAATTTAGCATAAAGGTTGAACAATGTAAGCCATTGCGGCTCTAATTTAATCGATAGATCGATGAAGCCGCTATCACAAAAATCTATTTAGCAATTTATTTTCGATAAGTTTTCAAAATATGTACAACTGATTTTACGTGTTTTTTTTCATCATCATAATCAACATTATAGTCGTTATCAGTTTCAGCTGCTGCGATGTGTTTTTTCTTAAGCTAATATTATTATTTGTGATATTTTTCTATTGCATAACATATTTTATGTAGAGTAAAAATAAACAAACCAAAATTTTGTTTGGTATTATTTTATTTATAAACAACAAAATACATATAGTAAGTATATCAAAATCCATATTTTAAGAAGAATTTTTTTTTATTATAATCCATCCCAGCAGAGACGACTGTTTTGTCATAGCTTACAAACCTTCTTACATATGTATGACATGATATCATACGCGAATACCTAGGAATATGGTATATATTTGAAGTTGCCATATTTATGGTATATGAAGGAATATTGTCTCATATCCAATTCTTTCTGACTAAAAATGTTACGAACTTTAGCCAAAATAATAATCACTTTGAATTAAAAACTACTAACAACTAATTTGTTCGAAAAATAATCACTTTAAAATAAATTAATTTTAATTAAAATTTGGAAACGAAAAAATAAAAATGGAAATCAGACCACGTTTGTTTTACATACATACATATATTAGCGAGCTAGAGAGTATTTTTGAAAACAATCACTGTATATTGTGTACAAACAAATAAATAAAGCAATGTCGTTGCCACTACTTAATTTAATTTGTCAAAAGTAATCGGATTTTGCTCTGGTACTGCTATACTTTTGAAGGTTTAATTTTATTTTACAATGAAGTTGTAATAACGAATTGTTTTAATATTTATTCCTTACTTTAGCTAATGTTTATTTGTTGGTTTTGAGTATTTATTTTACAAATTATTGTATATAGACATTTGGCAACAATACTTATTAGATATAAACATATAACTTTACACATTAGGATATCTTTACATTATATACAAATTAATCAATTTACGAATGAAATAAAACGAAGCAGTTGCGATTCTTGTTGTGGCACAAAGCAACTTAGCATTTCATGCATTTAGTCCTGGAAAATCCGTTGCGTTGGTACAGGATTCATGGGACCTCTGTGCTTCTTAGCATCCAACGGTTTGTGCCTAGAATTACTTGATGGTCTTCCTCTATTGGTTCCTTCATACGTCTTGTAGGAACATAATGCCTCTGCAAGTTCTGATCTATAGTCCACTAATGTAATGTTCGGTTTGTTTTTCTTGTACTGTATCCATGAATTAATTACTGCCATATCAATCACTGACGGCTTTTTATTTGGATCCTATACCTGCCCATATAGCTGTCCATGAGGTCAACTACTCCCATATGGGCATTGAAGTCTTTTACTACCTTAGCACAAGCTATTGAAGCTGCCTCTTGGTCTTGTTTGTCATATCTCTTGGCAGTTTCAAAATATATGTACATACCTAACTAAAGTAATTTTTAAAAGCATTAATCACAAAAATTATATTAAATAATAAACATAGTTAACATCGTCACCCAGTTACCAGACTACCCTGCAGATAATATTGGACTACGTGGCCCATTATGGCTGAAACGGACTAGTTACAAGGTGGTCCGATGTAATGCAGTCATGCAGTATGTCATTTTCAAACGAGAACTTATTGCTATAATTGTTCGTGCTTTCACGAACTTTCTCGTGCCTAACAAACTTCTTGTGAATAGTCCATATATAATGACATGGAGTAGTTTTTGGGTTAGTCCGATGTGTGCAAACATCGGCCATATGGTCCAGCCCTAGGACATCGTAATGTTAAATAGACCATATTTTCTTCATACATTTGGGTTACTTTTGGACTAGTCCTAGTCCTTTATGTAGTATACTTTACATGCGTGTTTGGACTAGTCGCGTTATCTGCAGGGTACTCACTAACTAACACTTAAAAAAATACATATAAAAGTACATATCCCATATACATACATAAATAATACATACCCAAATACATATGTATGTATATAAAATACATATGGGTTATATCATAGCTTCGAGAGATAATATAGAACAATTTTACCCAAGATTAAAGTTATTCCAAACAGCAAAAGAAATGTCAAGAAGATGGGGACATATTGCTCGTTTATTGCAACGTAGTCATATCTCAAAAACGTGAATTTCGAATTTAGAATGCTGAATTGTTCGTCACATCTTTCTTCATCTTGAATAAGAAGTTCATTCAAATATCTTTTTGATTTACTTCTTGAGGTCAGAATATCATATTTGTGGATTTCTAATCCACTTATTGACCAAAAATGGTGAAAAAATGGCATTTTTACAAAACGAATGATGCAAAAGTTCTTATTTTTGGGGAGATCATATATTTCTGTATACAATTTGAAGCCTACCTGGAAATATAGTCGACGGTAATGTGATATCAATTTTAGAACATCTTCTAAACATTTTGAGGTGTAAGCGTGTATTAAAAATGTATAGTTGCAAACGTTTAAAAACGCTAGATTAGCAATGAAACCCATTTACAAATTTTTTCTTTTCTATTGGACACCTTGTTGTAAATAACCTGACATATTTCGTTTAGTGATGCACACAATATGATTCTACTGTGTAAGTAATCGGTTTAAATGAAAAAAATATATTATAAAAACATTTAATCAAACTGAAAGTAAAGAACTAAAATAAAGCTTTTGTACTAATTATTAAAAATAAATAGCGAAAAAGTGTACTTAAAACCTACGTTTTTTGTTCTTGAATTTCGACAAGTATTTGAATTCGCAACCGTTACAATTTGATGTGTAAGTGGGGGTACTGGACGGTCGGCAGACACGTTAGTAGAATAGGCTTATCCTATAATGACTTCTGCCGAAGCTGCCATGAAGAAAACAAAGAGGAAACAATCTTCCACTTTATTAGTGAATGTCCAGCTTTGCATCTCTCGAGACACAAGCTTTTAGGCAGTCATGCACTGGAAGACCTATCAGAGATTGGGCTGAGTGACCTCATTAGATATCTCAATTTGACGGGCTGCATCTAGTACCAATCACCGTATCCGAGCACTTAGATACTGCTCTACATAGGTTGACATCGAAAAGTGAGTGGTCTTTTTCAAAAAGGAATCATTAGATTCTACTTGAATGCCTACGTGTAGAGGGCGATCACGTAAACTAACCAACTAACACAACTGTTAACATTTGTTTGTGCATCACTAAATAACATTAACCCATTTAAGTTTCTCTGTTAAGTTTTATACGGTATAAAAATATTTCGGAAATCTAAATATTTACCTGGAACATGGTAGTTTTCCTTAATAGCAATAATGTGGAGTACTGCTAAGGATACAATCAATTTTTTTTCGTTTGATAAATTTACTGTCAAACCATCCAATAACCAATAACGAATCATTGTTTGATTGCTGATTCATTGAAAATAAGGCAGCCGTGAGTGCTCCCTCTCCACCTTGCGAGTATATCTCTTACTTCTAACTTTGCATCGCAAATAACCTAAAACATATGCGTATGTGAAATTTGGCAATTACCTGCAGATTTAAGGAGTAGTAGCCTTTTTTATTAATACAATACTGGGGCCGGTTTTTTTAATACGAACGTGAGTCCCGTCGATCGCTCCTATTACTGAAGAAAGTTTTTGATTAAATTCCATCATTGTTTGACTTTCTTCTGATCGAGATGATGGCATTTTAATTTTACTGCCGCCAAAATGAGCTAAGGCGCTAGTGACTCTGGTAGAAATTCTACATACTGTTGCCTGGGATAGCTTGTGAAGATCGGCAGTATCATCTTGAACCTTAAATTTTAAATTGTGCATAATGATGAGTTAGACACAACAAGTATTTCAATTAAAAACAAATTTGTTCGCAATAATTAATATAACTTACGTATTCTGGAATCTAAATTTATTGTATTCATTTTTATTGGAATACTTTTAATAAATAAAATTTTTAAAAGAATTAGAAAAATCTTTTTAGAAAGACGAAAAAAAGAAATTAATAGCAAAATATCACTTTATGAATCGCTTAAACTAAACTGGCTAAAATAATTTTTTTATATTTTCAGAGGCTTTATAACGATTTAATAGGCTATTAAACATTTATGAATACACATTTAGCGATTTTTGACTATTAATGTGTTGTTAAAAAGCTAATAATCATTTATGAATTAGGAGGTAAGTCTTTTAATATATAACTGTTGCGATAAGTATTGTCTTAGCTCTTCAGCCGTTTCAAAAGATCACAAAATGACCACTTTTGTTTGAGAAATAAATAGAAGTGCAAAGAAACGAAGCTTCTTGTCAGTCTAATTATTTCTGATTTTTATTAAATATATTGCTGGCTTATATAGTAAAATTAATTCTAGTCAACATAAATTTGCAGTCAATAATTTCCCACGAATTATGCTGACGCTTACAAATATAGGGTCCGATCTACCGTTTTTTTCAACTAGTGCTTATTTCGTGAATGGTAACACTTAGCTCATGTCTGATTTGACAGATAATCCTTCCGCTGAACGAATATGGTTGTGTATATGCTTGAACAACGCTGGGAAATATTGCCTGCGATCGAATTACAGAAGATGCCGATTTTGCCCAAAAAATCATCTTTTCAGATGAAGCTCATTTTGATCTTGGCGGGTATGTAAACAAGCAAAATTGTCGCATTTTGGGCACAGAAAACCCGCACGCATACATTGAAAAGCCGACGCACCCAAAACGAGTCATTGTTTGGTGCGGATTTTGGTCCAGAGGCATAATTGGGCCATTTTTCTTCGAAAATGAGCAAGGAGTGGCCGTTATAGTCATCGGGCCATGTTGAATGAATTTTTGTTCACAAAAATTGAAGAGGAGGATATTGGCAACATTTGGTTTCAACAGGACGGCGCTACATGCCATACAGCCGAAGCTACACTCGATGTTTTGCGCCCTGTTTCCAAAAAAAAGTTATCTGGCGGACCCCATAGTTAAAATTAAAAATATACTAAGTATTTTTTTTAATTTATTAATCGAGATTGCCTCTATATCTTCTTTTAAAGATTTTCAAAAACTTTTTTTCAGAAGTTTTTTTTTATAAAAAATATACTTAACAATTAATTTGTTAGTCTAGTTTTCAATTCATTTGAATAATTGTCTAAATCATAAATTCGTTTTGAGTTTTTTAATCAATCACTTGGTAGTCTGGGAAGTTTCCTGAATACTAATTCAAAAGGTGTATAGTCAGTATCAATATTTGGAGTTGTGTTGAAAGCAAATGTACAGTATGGTATGCATTCTTGCCATTCATTGCCCTTCACAAAATTCAATAAGTATTCGTTTAGAACAATAAGTAAATAAGTTGCGTTCGATTGTTCCTACTGTTTCGTGATGTTAAGGAGTAGAGAAGCTTTGTTTTACTTTTAATAATTCAGAAACCTATTCAGTACATTGGTGAATTGTGTATCCCTATCTGTTTTAAGAACGATGAATATACCATACTTTAAAACTACCTCTTCTATCAAGATTTTTGCCATTGTTTTTGCATCCTTGGATGCGATAGGATGTGCAATTACGTATTTTGATAATTAGCCTTGCATAGTTAGTATATGTATGTCTAAAATTGTTAGGTCTTAGAGGAACAACTGTATCTATTACGATAACGTCGAAAGCCTTTGATGGTGTATCTGTTATAAGTTACAATAAAAGGTATGTTTAATTTTTTTATTTTGTTGATATGATTTACATGTTCTTAAGTAGCTTATTCATATTCTTCTAGACATATTTTTGTTTTAACCTTGATAGTGTCTTTATAATCCCGAAATGCCCGCTGTGTGGTAAGTCATGATATTCCTCAATTAACCTATATTGTTTTATATTGTCATGTATTCTCTTTGGCATTTTGTATATGATTATATTGATGTTATTATTATTATTTTTTGCTTGTTATATTTTTCTTTTAGTTTTTCGATCGTTATTTATTTATTATAAAAGATTTCTCCAAGCTTTATTAGGTCAATTTATATAAAAAATTTGTATTATTTATTTTTTTAATTTTTTAAAATATAAATATTTTGCCAATATCGTTGATTGGCGAAATATTGATATTTTAAAAAATTAAAAAAATAAATAATACACATTTTTTATATAAATTGATCTAATAAAGCTTGGAGAAATCTTTTATAATTATAAAAAAAAGGTCGAAAAAATAAAAGAATATTATTGTTATTTATTTATTTATTTATTGGTACATATTCTACAAAGTGAATTAGCAGAATCGTTGTCATAAATTACGTACGTATTATATTTAAATCTTTTCAATTTTAATAAAAGTTTCTCCAAAAATGTTTCTGAAAACATAGGATTTTCGCTTTTATTGCTTTTAAATTGCTTTTATATGTGAAGTGTTATCGTTTAGTTCTTTTGATTCTTTTAATTCTTACTGCAGCTTTTTATCATATATTAATTTTATTCTTTGTAGTTTCTTAATATCATTTATTTTACGTGCATTCCCCCATACGGAGGTAATCAGCCCCCTTTCGAGATACGCAGTCATTATGTATTTAATTATTTCTTTTTCTTTTACCACACTTCGTGTTACTGCCACTGTCCTTTTTTTGCTTTTTCATCGTTGTAGATTGGAATCATGTCTTTTAATATGTTAGAATTGAATTCGATACGGGATAATGCGTCGGCATTTGTGTTTTTGCTCCCTTTTTTATATTGTATGTCGAAGTCGAAGTCAGATAGTTCTAGTCTGATTGTGGTTAGTTTTGATGATGCTATATTGTATATTGTTTTTATGTTATGTAATTGCGGTGTTCGCTGATTAATAGTGCGATTAATGTTTCTATTTCTATTATGGTGTCAGTTATCTTTACTATTAGTGTATTCACCATTGTTTGATCTATAATTACAATTCCGGTTATTATTTTGGTACTGAGTTGCTCTTGTAATAATTGTTGTTGTTTATGCGTCTTTGGTTACCGTTGTTTCTTAAGTTAACTCTGTCTTGGTTCTTGTAAGGCACATAGTTCCGTAATTATTGTTTCTCTGTTTAGTTTTTTGATACATGACGTGGGGTTGTGTTTTGGTGGAATCGGCTTCTTCTGCAATTTCCAATGCTTCGGTAAAGGTTTTCATCCTACTAGAGTCTATTGTTTTAATAATGTCTTTATCTGAAAGGCAATA
>OY101442.1:65146186-65294660 GCA_956483585.1 Gymnocheta viridis | reverse complement strand
GTGTTGCTTTGCAAGCTTTGGTTATGAAGTTAGCCTATACTATGGAATAGAAATGAGAACCAATCATGCATGATCGTGATTAATTTGTTGTTTTCTTAATTTTTAAATTTTTTTTTCGTATTTTGAGAACGTGAATTATTGTGATTGTGACTTCTTTCGTCACTCCAACAATGGTGAAGGGTAAATAAGATTCGGCACATATCACTCTTACTTCTTTTTTTTTTTGCTTTCATAAGTAAGATTCTATTCGGACATTAGCAATAATTTAGTGATAATTTATAAAATAGTTGTGTAATATATGAGTCATTTTGCTAATCAATATACTACTCAATTCATTTTTTGTGAGTACTATTTAATGATTTCGTACTGCTCGCTAAAGAACGGAAGGACATTATCTCAAAGTTGATTTAGCCTATAAAGCTAAAGAAGAATATAAAAATTTATCCAAAATTTATGAAACAGTAAAATCTTATACGTTTGATCTGCAGCAGTGCTTACCTAACCCGTTTCTTCAGACTTCTATAAGTTTCTATAAAAGATATTTATGGACTGAATAAATTTATTATTTGAGACAGGTCTCCATATCTTTTGTTAAAGAATTCAAAAACTTGTGTCTTGTTGTTCTATATACTAGCTAAAACCCTCAACAAACAAAACTTTTTGGACAGTTATGGACATTTAATTTAAAGATACATGAAGAGAAGTAATTTTTTATATTGATTCATATGTGAAACATAATAAAAACTCCTTTATTGGCACTATGTTTATGACGTTTTTAAAAATAACAATACAATCGAAACTATTGAGCATAAATAGATGACACTTTCAAATAAAGATGACACTTTCAAAGTATTAAAGGTTGCAAAAAAGAGGGGCAAGTACAGCAATAAGCGGCGAAATACTTAAGCTGCTTTCGAATATCAAAATTTCCCCAAAAAAGAAAAAAGATCTTATTGATATCCTTCCGTTCATTGATCTATGTTTTCACTCATTCTATGAAAATCTCTTAACCAAAGATATGTCGGATATACTTCCGGATTTAGTTGAAGATGATATAAACGAAATAGATTAAAAATCAAATGTTTTCAGAGATATGTGTATCGTAATTTTTTTATAAAGCTACAATTTGTTCACTTACGTATTTAAAGAACTACGAATTTATGTAAATTAAGTACATATGTAATTTAATATGACATTGTATTACGATGTTAGTCTGTATTCTTTTTTCCTAATACTTTTATTAATTTAAAATTGTCGTAATTTGGAAGACAGAAATGTGTTCTGCTTTTTCATTTTAAATTAAATATAATATCTAAATATTCTTCATGTATGAATGTATGTATACATTTTAATTTATTAGGTTTCAATAAAAATAATAATTAATACATTTTTCTATTGTATATCGGGGCTTAAGCGCATTATTGATACAGTTTTAGACCTAATTAAATCTGCAAAATGCAGTGCTGTGTTAGACCCATATATCATTACTGTGTATTAATAATAACTGTATTTGTTTGTTATCTACAAACATAAAAATGTTATGTTCGACCTTAAAATTTTAAAAATGGCAAAAATGCAAAGCACCTATTTTATGGGCCCAAAATGTCCTTAATAAATTTTCTCTCTGAATAAAGTGACTGTAAATAATGGAGTTTATTTTGTTTAAATAAAATAGTCCCGACAATTAAAGCCAAGTAATGTTTGTAAAAAATATATGCATTTAAAAAAAAGCTGTGAAATTGTAACAGGCATATAATATACATATTTTAATGGCCTCAACTGTAAATTTTAATATTAACTGTTAGTATTTAAGAAAATTTAATTTTATTGAATTTTATTCTATTTACTTTTAATTGAATTGAAATTGCAAAGCGTCTGCTCATATCTAATTTATGATGACAATGCTACAAATATAAAATTTTTAACACCGAAATTATTTTACTCAACAGAAAGAAAATTTTGTGTTTACTAAAATTTTTAAAACCCGTTCATGATTACATGGAAAACTAAGAAATTTAATAATTGTAAATTCGAATTTTTTCTCTGTCTGATTTGATAGAAAAATTATATATTTAGGGAGTTTAAAAAGAGGGCGAAATTATATAGCAATGGTAATAAATTTTTCAACTAAAATTTGTAAGATTTTCTAAACTTATTTTTTCTAGTGGCTTAGATATTTTTGTCTTTTTTAAAAGCTGATTTAGCTTATTTTATCTGTAGCAGCTGGCAACAATGAATATGATTTCATTCATATAAAACAAAAGAGTGATTGGTCCAAAAATCTTGATGATATTTTTTATCATACCTATTGTTTATATCTCAATAGATATGTACTTTCTATATAAACAGTGTTTTAAGGAGCATGCTTTTTGTATGGATAATTTCCAATATAAGCCTCCACATAAAAAAAAATTTTGGCACAGCAACTCCAGAACGGCCTTTCTAAGTCAATGCTGAAGAATATCTGGGAAGACTAAAAATTGGGAAAGTATTCGAATAAATTTGTGAAAAGCCAATTTTATTTTTGTGGAATTTATCAATGCCACACTTCGGGCATATGCTTTTCACAAATTTGTTAGCATTTAAAATTTTTTTAGCTATATCCAGCTTTGGAGAATGATATATTTCTCGATCTCTTATATGCATCATTCTGTTAATATGCAAATCTACCACATTTTTAATTTCGTACTCACAGGAAAAGCGTAAAATTAATCAATGCGATAATTTAAACAAAATTTTTGTTGGCCTTATACCTGGGAAAATCGGTTCTTACTCGATGTTCGTTGTTCCATGCTTAGAAAATACGGATAATATTTTTTAAATTAAACATTTATTTTCGAATAACCCTTCAAAAAGATACTTTTTATTTTAAACGTCTCCAAGAGTACACGTTTTTTGTTGTTTCTTCGTCAATAATAATAAAAGATTTATTATGATATGGATTTTAGAATTTTTCTTTTAAATGCAATAGGCGTCCAAATATATTTTTTAATTATTGTTTAACTCAAATAACTTGTATGAAGAACAATACAAAAAACTAACAACCTATTTTTTCCATAAACATAATTGAAATTTCCTATTGGGACTTATTTTATTGTCATATTGCATTTTCCCGATAAATAGTTGTCGTGTTAAATTACTTTATATAGTTAGCACTCGTATTAGCATGGGACGAAAATAAATTGTTTTGGCTTTTAGGGCGATGAAGTCGTTGCAATATTAACAACTGGCTAATTTGTTCGTAAATAATGACTGAACATTCAGGTAAATAAATAATAATTAATTTATCTTTATTGGCCTTCATACATAGGTATTTCAAAATGGCAAAGTACACATAATAATAAAGACATGCATATAAAAAAGGAGCAGAATCATAAGTGAACGTACACTGTTCACAAATGCCAACGCGAACTTTTGCAAATTAAATATTTGAACGATTCATAGCACATCGTTAAGGAGATGATATACATACATACTCATATTAGGGGGACCATCGCCATAAGACAAAAAGCTAACGAATCGATTTTCAATACTTTTACAAAGTTTCATGCAGCTAAATAATATATATAAAAAATTTTTTACATGCATTTCAGCATTTATATAACAGTACAATTCATTTTACACATTATTATTATTTAAAACGAAAGTGAAAATTTGGAAATTCAAACTCAAATAGTACAAAAATCGGTACAAATTTAGTGAAATATTGATTACTTATTACCAATACTATAACTTTTTTATCTTCCTTTTTTACATATAAAACTAGTGGATATTTTAGGCACAATAAGTTACAATTGGAATAAAAATATAAATTTAGTAAATAGGTGGGATATGGAATGCAGTTACGAGAAATTAATTTCATTCCTTTTGATTTTAAAAGCTATAGCAGACGACATTTATAGCTCAAAACATAGATTCAAATTTCATAAATAGTTTTATGACCTTGTTTCTGACTTTGTGTTTTAATTAAATAAACACATCAGTTTAATACGGAAAAGCAGAAAAGCAGAGTGAGCATAAATGTAAATTATAAAATTCAAAAAAAATATATTTTTTGAGAATATTATATTCAAAGTTATAAAACAAAATGTTGATAGAAAGAAAAACATTTACAGCATTTTTAATTACACTAACTTACAATTAAAATTAACATAAACAAAAAAACTTTTCCTAAATTTACTTTGGGTCTAAAATTAAATTAAAAATTACGAAAATGGTTCGTCTGAATAATGCACATAATACACTTTTGAAAAAATATTTTCCGCTGTTTCTGACGCTATATATGTTGTGTTGGTGGGATCAAAATTTATTGACTTACTGCTATTGAAAGTTTAAAAATTTAATCTTTTGGCTTTTTATTCAAAGTTAACCATTTTCTATTGGCCCGTTGCATTAAACATGTTTGTGCATAGCAGTAAACTAAGTTTTATATCCCAGGCGAAAAGTTAAAAAAATTATAAGACGTTAATTTAAAAGAGTAAAATTTTGTTTACGCAAAGTGAATGTTAAAAATGATACCAAGCTTTGTTATAACAAAAATCAGAGATTGTAAGGTATTTTTATCCATTTTCTTGGTTGATTTGCCATGGATTAACTCCATGACACAAATACTAGAAAATTAAGAAATACAGTGCAAACTGAGAAAAAAATGATTATGTCTATTTTATACTAAAAAGCTTATTTTAAACCAAAAAAAGAAAGATTAATTTTCAAAATAAATGCAATAATTTAATTGAAATAAAGAATAAAAACATATATATATGTATATATGTATATATATATATGTATATGTATTTAAAATAAATAATTGTAAATTTGCTGTGATGGTAGTTATGAAGTTGAATATTCAAGTTTTTAACAGAAAAAGTGTGAAAATTTCGGCTGTCATCTTACTCGCACAACCAAAAACAGAAGCACCACTCAGAAATTCTTAATACGTATGTATGACTATTTTTTTTAACAATGTAAAAGGTATTCCACGATATATCTGAATGTAATTTAAAGTGTCTTCAATTTTGCCTAAATAAATTTTTAAAAGTGATAGTATGTACATATGTTTTACCAAATTATTATTATGCAAATTATTTTTATGAACGCATTAGTTCTTAACCTGCTTCTTCTTTTGTTTTGCTTTCATAAAAAATGTTTCTTAATTTAAAATTCTTGTGTGTTGCAATTTCTAATTTTGTCCGTAAATATGAATTGAGTACACTTACGAGTACATGTTCCTATTATTTTAAATAGAAACTGATCCATGAATTAATGATTTTTTGCTACGCTTATATCATAAAATATTTCATTAGTCTCATATTGTATTTACGCAGGTACGTACTCGCATGTATGTAAATGGAAAATATATATTTTTTGTTGTTTTTATAATGTCTATTAACAACTCCCTATTCTTGAAAATATGAAATCATTTAGAATGTCAAAGCGTGATGAAGTCTTTAAGTTGATCTCTGTTAATATATTGTGTATATGTTTTTAAAGGTGACAATTAATTCGTTTCGTTTAATTTTGATTTGAATTTTGTATCATGTGTTTTGTTTCTTGCTTTCGTTTTACGTTGAAACATTTTTCAAAAACGATTTAATTGATTTGTTCTGTCGATTGGAAGTTGTGGTGTTTAATCGTTAATGCTGTGTGATTAAAAATATTCATTAGTTCGTGTCGTCCCCTTCTTAAGTGACTATAAAGATGACGATGATGGTGACAATGCCGATGTTGGTGGATGCTGCTGATTTGGGTGCGGATGCTGATGTAGACTCTGATACACCGTTAAAAATGTTGGTGATCAAGTATTTTTATTAGCGTATATACCTCAGCCACTTGTCATCTCATTAGGAAGTGTGAGATAAAACCAATTTGGTTTATTTGTTCTTTTTCCATTTCTTGTTTCATGGCCCCTGATTAATATATATATTTTTTAATTAAATGTATGTCTATCGTTCGGTGTTTTTTTAAATTTTTTTTGTTTAGTTTTTATGGTACGAATATATTTGTTGTATTCTCTCTTTTGTTATTAAATTTATGCTTTATTTGTGTATAAATAAGCATACATACGTATGTATATGTTATGTCTATCTGTCTTTAACAATCGGTTTTCTATTTTGTGTTGGGCACTATATGAAAACACTGAGTCTTGTGTGTCACCAGTGTACTACTATAATACATCCAACAAACTTAGAACAAAATAATAAATATTTTTCAATTTAAACATCTTTGCTACCTTTATTCTTTCGATCTTTAATTATATTTGTTTTTTGTGATGTCTGCGGTACCAGTGCAAGTGAATAATGAAATAGAGATAGTAATGAAAAGTAGAGTTCATTAACAGCACATTATCCAACAGCTAATAAACTCAACTACTACATACATACCATTACAAATTAACTTAATACATCTTAATTTAGACGACAAATAAAATGTATAATTAAACACACATATTGATTGTATGAAATCAGATCAATACATACATACATAAATACATACATATGTAGTAGTTTTTCCCTTCATCAACAGTTTCAAGTTTTATGAAAACTAAGGCTTCTATATTTCGCAATATGTCAAAAAAGTAGTTTTTATTTTAACTTCAAGATATTCAACTTTATACGTTTTTATTGTTTTGGCGATATATTCGGATACCTGAAGTGCCCTGATTTTCCGGTATGTGAAATACAGGAATTTTTTTTCATCGTACTTTTAGCAACCAAAAAATATTTTTTTAGTAACCATTTCTTTTATTTTTTTATTGGTAATAAGGCTTGTTACAAGTTTAAATTTCAACATTACAGTTAGAGAAAACAAATTATAGAACAAATAACGTAATAATAAAAATATGACTTATTTTTTGTTTACACAAAAAAGGCTTAACATTTCGCCACTAAATATCAAGCGCTTGCTGAAGTGAATACTTATTTTCGAAATAATAAATCGTCGAAAAAGTTATAAAATATATAGCAAATTTTTTACGGTTGCTGAAACTGTGTTTACAACAACTCCAATGGCCATATAAGGTAGAAAACTCATCTAAAAAAATTGCGATGTAACGGCATCGATACTTTCGATAAAGAACAAATTTGCAAGATATTATTTTATTTATTTTTTTTATCATATGAACATTAAGAATATAATTTTTTTATAGTTCAGTAACATTTCCAAAAAAAATTATAAAAAATAGAAAAATACATCGAGACATTATTATTATTATTGATGAAAAAAATGTATTATGTATTAAGATGTAAATATCTTGGTATTAGGAGAGTCATACAACGGGTGGAAGTTCCAAAAGTAAGTTTTTCATACAAATATGACGGAGTTTTTCTATATAATAAACCATGCAAAAATAACAAGTTTCTTATGCGTAAATAGTCAAGTAAATCACAACCTAGGATCATCTTACGCCAAGAAGAAATACTACTATATCAATCTATGCCATAAACATAGCGCGTTGCATTGTTAAAAGCTACTTAAAGGTTATGTAGTGATTGCGAATCGATATTACTATAAACTTCTGCGGAATAAGTTAGCAGTGGTAGTATAAGTTGCACCACTAGTTACTTTTTCACTGCTATTGGGAGAAATTCAGAAGACATTTTCAAATTACGAAGTGTAAGAAAAACATTCCGAACAACAATATTAATATGGTCTTTACACGTTAAGGTTGAATTATTTATTAAAAAGTATTTCACTTTGTCAACATACTTGAGCTCAGTTTCATTAAGGTAAATATCTGGAAGATCTATGGAGTCTAGTTTAGTTCTAGTGACTGGTAGGACACATGATTTTACCGGATTAAGCATTAGATTATTAAGTTTAGCCTACCCAACAGTAGAATTCGGGTCGTTGTTCAATCTATGAAGCATATCCTCAAAAAGACCAAAACGATTAGATATGTACAACTTTATGTCATCAGCATATACATGTATTTTTGCATAATTCACAACACTAAAAATATCATTAACGAACATGTTGAATAGAAGGGAGCCAAGAACGGATCCTTGAGGTACGCCAGAGATAATACTCTTCAGGCCTGACACATTCTCACCAACAACGACTTTCTGCGAACCCCCAGAGAGATAGTTTCCTAAAAGTGCCAACGCATTGCAGCTAAATCCAAAATAGTTTTTGAGCTTAAAACATAAGATAAAATGATCCACCTTATCGAAAGCTTTAGAGAAGTCTAAAAAACACATGAGAGTCAAATCACCATTATCATATTCTTGTCTAATATCATCCATAACTTTCAACGCAGCGGTAGATATGATCTTCGCGACTCAAAAACTTTAGCCATAACAGGCCAGATGTTGATAGGCCTGTAATCATTAGGACATTTGGCAGTAGATGCTTTTGCAACCGGAATTATATGAGCGACTTTCCACGATTTCGGGAAGATAGATGTAGTTATAATATGATTAAATATGTGGGTAAGTGAACCCACAATAAAAGGTAGGACAATCTTCAAGAATTTTAAATGTAAGCCATCTTCACCGATGACATTAGATTGAATATTCATAAGCGTATTGAAGATATCAGTTTCAGAAGCAACCGAAAAAGCAAAAACACAATTTCTACTGGTGCAAGGTAATTGGTTGTAATCTCTATTATTAACCACATTATTTTCACAAAAAAAGTCATTTAATTCATCCGGATCAGGAGAATGTAGAAGTAGAATGCCGTATAGATAAAAGTACAAAGATCTGGAAGTTCGACGATTTTAAAATGCTAGTTTGGGCTTTATTTATTTATTTATTCGCATTCCCATACAACAAGGCTTATAGTTTTATAATTATAGTACATGATCAGCATAATTGACCAGGCACATGTAATACAATTAAATAGTAATAATAAAACTATTTGTAAAATATATATAATAATATAAAATGGTAATTATAAATATAATGGCGTTATCTTTTCTAGAAAAAAGTGCAGCATTTTTTGCCATTTCTATTGAAAATTTGCAATATAATATTCTGAAATAGTGAGTTTATTAGAAATTATTGTATCATCGTTTCCAAGGCAACATTTTTGTCTTAAGAAAACTTTGAATTGCTTTTTTATAGAAGTCTTAAAGTCAATGGGATATTCACCAAAGGTAATCATTTTGAAATCGAAAAATTTTTTCTAAGACTGATAGAAAATTATATAAAATTATATAAAAAAATCAGTTCAAACTTTGTTACAGTATTAATAATGCATGTAATTGAACTTTTGAATTGGGAAAACGGATGTGATTATCTGGAAGTTGAAAAGCTATCAGCTATAATAAATTAATGGAAATAATGCGTCTTTTCAAAAGACCCACGACACTCACCACTATTCTCCGTTAAAATAAAAAGTTTCACTTTTTGGAAAATGGAAAAGAACTATTTGGAAATGGCAACAACTTTGCTCTTCATCATGATGAGACTGCGATGGAAGTTCACAAATTTCAAGCTTACGGCTCTTACGGACAATGAGATTTATGAAATATTGATTGCAATTGAAAAAGTACAAACAAAAGGAACGCAATACCAGATACAGGGTTAAGTAAAGTGCTTCAATCGAATGGATAAAGTTTTAAATTCTAAAGGAAATCTGAAAAAAATGTTTATTAAAGTTAAAAGACACAATTGAAATTTTCAACCTAAATTGCAATGAATTCTTTGAAAAAGTTGTGAATTAGACAAACGGTGCGATTCATCACATATCACTTATCAGCAGATTTCAGGACTTTTCAAAACGAAAAAGGAAATTCCCATCCGTAGCAACATTTACTCGCGGTTATATTACAAATAAATATTCTCTCCAACAACTTGAAGCAATTGTCTTATTCATCCAAACCGTATTGAACTATTTAAACATATCAGTAGTAATTAATCCATTGTTGACTTCAAGGAAATGCATAATAAAATACTTAATCATATGCAAATAAGACAATTAAATAAAACTTCGTTCTTAAATTTAGTACCACAAAAACTTCGTTTCGCTTTTAATAAAACTAGCTTAATTTACTGTCAACGAACATTGAAACTCAAGCAGCTGCAAGGGATTCTATGTATGTTCACTAATTCCTCAATTTAGACTCTAAATTTTAGAGCATTTCCATGCACCAAAACCAGTAAAGGAAAATGTTGACTAGAAAGCAATTGCATGGCAATGGGAAATAGAATGTTAAAGAACCAGCTGTACTATTTAAAAATATTTGTATTATTTTTGTACCAGTTTTGTACTATTCTACTAATTGCAAAAAAATCAAAATAGCAAATCCACCAAAGTATATTTATAATTCCTTTAGTATTCTCTTTGTATTTTAATTAATTTTAATTTAAATTTCCCATCAGAATCTCCAATGTTATAAAAACAAAAAAATTATGTTATAAAAATGCTTAAATTTTTTTTGTCTAATTATATAAAAACAGATATTATAAAACAAAAAGATTTTTTATGATTAATCATACAAGAAAACAAGTAAGAGAGATCTATTCGACTGTGCCGAATCTTATATACCCTTCACCATAGTATGGAGTGACGAAAGAAGTCACAATCACGAAAATCCACGGCCACGAAATACGAAAAACAAATAAAAAAAAATATTTCAATAGAAAAAATTACATTAAAGCAAAAAAATTGCCACTTACCGTCTCACGGACGCACCCCCACGTAATGGAAACAAAAAATTAATCACGATCACGCATTATTGGTTCTAATCTCTATATTATAGTATAGGCTGATTTCATAAACACAGCTTGCAGATCAACACTGGAAGCATGAGTTTACAAGGCATTCTATTGTTGCTTTGCAAACTGCGTTTATAAAGTCAGCCATAAATTATGAATTCCGTAACAAATTTGTAACACTTTCTTGCCTGGGGTGCATTATAAAAATATTAACATCCCTTTATTAGCACTTATATAATTTTTCACACATCCAAGAAGTGTTTCAACGTCTTTATCAAAAAGCCAGTGGTCTTCGAGTAAACAAAGAAATGATTTGAAACGTAAGAAAAGATTTAATAATGAAGAAATTCTCCCAAAATTGATAAAAAATATCGCCAACTATTACATAAATCTGTTAGTCTAATGATTAAAATGTTCCAATATTATCTTCATATTGAAAATAATTTAAAGCTACCAAAAATTCTTAAAAAATCGGATTTTTTTCAAATAAAAAGTAAGAGTAATAAAAATAACTAAAATGTATCAAAAATTAAAAAAAAAAATTAAAAAATGGTTGGTCAGGATTTGAAACCGTACCCTACCCGGTGGTGGCACGGTTTGGATTCCTGAACACAACAAAATGCTATTTTTTTAGAATTTTCAATACATTGTAGTTGTTTTTATTACTTTATTTTTCAAAAATATCCAATACGTTATTAGATAGGATTTTGTACAGTGACCAAATAATTATATAATGAATTCAGTAAGTTGTCGACGTTTTTATTTGATATAGTAATAAAAACCAAAAATAAAAATAAATTGACGGTGTAAGAAAAAAATTTAAATTATAAAATATAACAACATATTTTTTCATTATTTTAATTTAATTTTTTCTTTGAAACTCGTATGATGTACGTATGTATGTAAACTAGTGGTATTCTGATAGTTGTCTTTTAAAATTTTTTTTTAGTTTTCTATTTACTTATCCGTATTGCGGTTGGACCAGACGATAAAGTTTTTTTTTTTCAATATAACCTGTATATTTCTGATATAGAAACACAGTCAAATTTCAATCTCAACTGATTTAAAAAATACGAATTCGGTAATTCATATTCAACCTGCTAAGAAAACAGATGGATTTAATTAAAAGCATTTTTTAATAAAATCTTCTTCTGCATTTACTGTGTAAGACAGAGAAATAATTATGAAAAATTACAATAAAATTGCAAACAGAAAGCTTTTTACCCATAATTCGGCTTATTTTCGTAATATTTTACCATTAATCCGCGTCCAATTCCGTAGTGCGTGCTACCGACAATTCGATATTCCGCAAAACTATGATTTCTTAGGTGTTTTTAATGAATGTCAGACCAGTTAATTTTATATGAATATGAAAAAATAAATTTATCTCCTAAGATCTTAACTTATCATTTTGTATATGTTGAATTGGGTAAAATACGAAAATATGCAAAAAAATATGCATATACTTTTTTTAGACGCGGTGCAGCTCGCGAACTATTATCGCTACGCTTTACAAATGTTTTTGAAATTTTCCCCAAACATTCCGATCTAAGAATCCAAAGTTCATATGTATGATATGTACGATAGGAACTGATTGTTTGAAAAATATATGATGAATTGCGAACTATTCTTAGAATACATTTTATTATGCACTTGGATAATGCAATGTGGAAGTTAAATATAAATTTGTGGAAAGTAGGTATTTGCAATAGTTTTATTCAAAATACAAATGCGTTTTAAATTTGTATTCCAAATACAAACTAGTTTTTAATAAAAGTGTAATTTTCACAATGGAAATGATATTTTTTAAGTTTTTTACTCTATAATTTTGCTGTTTTTTAATCAATATTGATTCTTAAAATTTTTCTGATGTTCGCATATTTTTAAGAATTTTTGGAATTTAAGAGATTTTTTCAAAACTTTTGGCTGCCGATTTTGGGAATAATTTCCAATATTGAAGTTGCAATTTTTAGAATATGCACTATTTTCGCAGGGTTTTCAATTTTTTAGTTTCTTTGCTAATTACATTTTGGAGCTTGATATCAAATTAAATTCTTACATCAAACTTTGTTTTTATTTTATAGAAAAGGCAATTAATTGAAGTGCTTTTGAAGATTAACTCACTGATGTTACAGAATGAAAGAAACGTTTCTGAATACTGAACCTGAATATAGAAACTAATTAAAATTACACAAGTATAAAACAGGATATAAGCATAAATTTTGCCTTTCTTCTGAAATCACGTAGTCATTAAAAATTCAATTTCATTGATTTTGTATGTTTACTCGTGCATAGTGTCTGGCCGATCCATTATATTTCTACATAAAAAATAATTATGATTAATTATATACTAAAAGAAAATATAAGCGAAAAAAATATGCATGCACATTACAGTACTAATAAACGTACAAAAATAAGTTTAAAGAAACAAACAAAAAATAAAACAAATAATCTTTGCTTTTCGACTGCACATGTATACACACATTGTGTACATGTGCCCATGAACGCAATTCAGTATTGATGTATGTGTGACAAAAGAAGGCCAATTTACAACAACCACACCAATTTCCATCAAGAATTCGAAGTTTTAGTATATCATAATAAATAAGATATATTATGTACTTAAACGCGTAAACTACTATGAGAAATACAACTGCTCTGTGGTGTATAAGAAGCGCTTGTGGCTACCAACCAGTGGGTTGTTGGTATGAATCCCAACCCAACTTTTTAAAAAAAATTTTAAAAGTAAAATTATTTCGAATACCATTTTTGCCCATATTTTAGTCGTTAATGGACCGACTTCAATTATTTTCAGTCCCAACCTTCGTAGAACACCATACAAGAGATCTGCTTCATAAAACTGACCGTAGGACAGTTGGGGCCATAAAAAAAACAACAGAATAGGAAATATAACAAACAAAGTCTTTTGGCTATATCTCATTAATTATTGGGCCGAGTTTTGTTAATTTCAAACCGAACAAATTTATGAAAAATTCCAAGAGAATGGTATAAAATTTATATCTCTATGTTGTGTGAGGCCTTAATTCTAATTACACCAAAATGTATCAGACGGACAGACGGACATCAATCATTCGATTTCTCTATCTATAAGGATCTAGAATATATATACTTTATGGGGTCTTAAATGAATAATGAAGAAATTACATACGGAATGACAAACCTATATATCCCCTTTCCAAATTTTTTGGTGAAGGGTATATTAAAAGGTATATTGGTGTCGCTGCACAAGAGACTATTTCATTTTGTTTCGAATCAGAGCAACAAAAAAATTTCAGAAATTTTTACATTGAAGATATTACACAAAACAAAAAATGATTAATTTTTGATAATAACCTTTATAGCTTTATAGATATAGTAGATACAAAATTTGCACAATCATTTGAAATAAGATCGGTGTAAAATTTTAAAACCAGATTTTTTATATTCCGTTAAAAAAGATTACCGAAAATTAGACAGTGAGTTGCGCGAACATGCACTTTTGGACCACAAAGAGCTAAATCTTTCTTATATGATGAAATTTATTGGACAAGAGTTTTTAAAGTAAAGAATTCTGCTGATGAAACTCTCTTTCTGAATTTGGAAACTAACATTAACATCTGACATTACTATTTTCTAATTCTTCCGTAGAAAGGGTTTTAGTAAGCTAAACAATATTAAAACGGATGCGAGAAATAAATTGTCAACTGACACAATGGATGCTATCATTTTTACGAATTAGGGTATTGAAAAAAATGAAGGTGCAAATTTTAACCTTCTATTCAAATGCAAAAAAAAACAAAAATCTATTGATATTTTGACAATACAAAAACAGTGACCACTGAAATTCATATGTATTATATTTATAAAATAGATATATGCACTTAAGGTACGGTCACATCTGAGAAACATTTGCCGTAAAAAACGTAACCAACAGACAAAGTAAAATTGCATTTTCTTTAATTCCAATATTTTTAACCCCATTTTTGGCCGCTACCATAAAACGTGGGAAATTTTTTGAATCCCTTGCATGGTGGTATTATTAAGACTCCAATGAAGAATATTTTTGGCATAATTTTCCATCCCGATGTATAGTTTTCTTTACATGGACTGGTCGAAAAATCGACCATTGGCGGAAAACAGTAAAAAAAAACATTTAATATTTTTCAAAGAAAAAATATTGCCTTACTCAAACGAATTTATTAAAAAATTTTAAGGTATTCCTAAAAACAGCTTGTATGTAAAAATAGTATATTTCTTACACAATTTGCAGCGCCGATATTTATTTTCAACGCTTCTTAGTGATGTTTAAAATTAGTTTTCAGCACAAATGTTTGCATTTACATTCGTACACGTACTGACATTCTACCACAAATATTTCTATGTATGACTAAAGTAAATCTAAATATTCTGGGGTTCCCTGACTAAAATACACACAGAAAACTTTCAAGAACAGTTTTGAAATTCAAAACAATTTTTAAATTCAAAACAATTTTTAAATTCTATTGTAGGGCCTTCGGCCACTGGTCGATTTTACGACCACAAAAGATTGTGGGTATTTAGGAAAAAGAAAATATGTTATATGCAAATTGATTTTCGTCGATTCTTATAATACAGTTTATTTTTAAAGAAAAAACACAAAACCGCGAAGCCATTTTGGCTTGTCTGCAGAAACACCCAGGGTCTAGGCAGGAATCGAACCTGCGACCCCCAGGCTACTAGTCTAGTACGCTATCTACTAGTCTACGGGGCTCCATCTCTCAAATAATGAACAATAAGAAACAAAAATATCAATTATTACATATATTTTGTAATTGGAAAAAAGTGTTAAAAAATCTATTTTTTAAATTCTCTTATTTTTTCAAACTCTTTATAAAATCATTTCATTACAGATATTTTAAAAATTAATTCAGATTTTATTTAGACCATCCGCAACGTTGCAATTGGTTGACCCGTTTATGATTCTATAAAGGACAAGCATACATACATGCATAACCACAAACATTCAATTTTATTATATTAAGATAATAATTTTTCAAACACCTGCAGGATCTGTTTTTAATTAAGAATTTTCCAATCTTCCAGAAGAGCCAAATATGATATTAAATAACGGAAATATGTAACAGTCACATCTTAAACGTCTGGATGATTAATTTGCGATTGCTATATAATTTCTTATTGTATTTTAAATAGAACTCTTTTTACCCATTGGCGCGAATCATTTTCGAGTCCTTTTTTGAACTTGTAAGTAATTAATCAGTTTTTGATCACCAAAAGTGCTCTAAGAAAACTCAGCAAGGTGAATTTTTAAAAAACAATCTTCCAAATGAGATTATTGTACCATGGTTTTATTTAGTTTTTCCTTTTATTTTTTTATAGTGTATATTACATACTTATCATGTTGATACCAAGTAGTCGCACACGCGCAGTTGCTAATGTTTTTTCTCCTACCTATGCACTTTATACTAGCTATAAAAGTAAATGCAAATTTCTATAAATTTCATCTGATTGCATAAAAAGCACAGTAATTGTTCCTTTGTTGAATAAACTAAGTTTCACAGTAAATTAAAATTTTTTCCCAACGACTAACTACACTCAGTTTGCATTGAGAATTAACTAAGCAGAGATGCTATTCTATTTTATTACTGATTGTATGAAGGCATTTTCTACATCTGATGTGACACCCACTTAAAGCTTGTTCATCTCAAAACATCACAAATACGTTATAAAAACTTTTTAATTTACGGTTATATCTTAAAACAAACCATCTTTATTGTGTGACTACGATTATGGGCCAGTTCCGGGTTTTAATACTCTAGTTAGAGTAGTCGTAAGATTTTTTTGTTTCTCTATCCAATAGCATCTAGTAGATAACAATAAATTATTTCCTTTAAAAATCATTTTTGTTGGAAAACTAGAAACGTTCATACTGCCTAACGTAATGTCCAAGTAAAACAATATTTTTTTTTGCAATAACACTAATGCAATTTGTTTAAATTGCAATTTTCAAAGGTAACAATAAGTGCGTTCGAGTACCCAAAAGTTTTTACAAATTTTTACTGAACTTTATTGTATTGTACTAAATTGCGTTCGTTTACCCAAAATACAGTACATGAGAACGCAATTTAAGAGCATAAACTGACAGTTCATGGCTGAGTATTTAAAAATTTTTACTGCAGAAATTTCTCGTAGTAAAATTTAATAGGTGTGTTCCAGGTAACTTTGGGCAAGTTTGTAATAATGAGAGTAAAGTCAACATCTAATCTCTAAAATTCTGAAAGGTACCCAAAACATCTTGAACGCGAAAAACCAAAATTTAAAGCTTTTTTATTTAATAGTGTTAACTTATTATATTTAATTTTAAGCTTCCGATTTTAGTCGCTCAAATGTTGTAAGGCAATGTATTCTTAGTGCGAACGAAATGTGTGCACCACTGGAAAAATCAACGTAAATAAAAACAAACAAAAACTAAATATTTTCAGCTCTTCCATTTATTTATTGTTCGAAATATTTTCTATTTTAAAGTTTTATAGTAGTTCTTTTGCAATGGACACTGTTTAATCACAAAGAATAGCTTTATTTGTACAGGAAAAGAAATGAAATTACTCTCTCATGAGCGCTCTAACTTGCAAAAGTTTTGTCATGTGGAACGCTTTTTGTAAATTTTTGTGTAATTTTGGGCAAGTTTGTGCGACTTTATCCATCCAAAACAAAAAAAAAACATATGATTCAAAAGGTAAACAAACAAAAGAAAGAAAACAAAAAGTAAACAAACTATGAAAAAAAAGAAAAATTAAAACAATAAAATAAAAAAAATAATAAAAAGTTAATAATTATTTTTAAACTATTCGATTGTTAAACATGCATAAACATGCCTTTTAAAAGGAAATAAATGTTGGAAAAACCATTACAGCCATTTTTGTTATGTTATTTTAATTCTTTGGAGTTGTGAAAATGCTAAATGGTAACTTAGTACTGCACTTACTTTTAATGTAGTCAATAGCAAAAACAAATTATCACATACTTTTGAACAAATTTAATCAGACACAAATTAGCAAAATCAAATAAAATTAAAATAAACATACGGAAAAGATTACAGAAAATAATTTGTTTATATTTTCTTAAAATATTCGTGTGATAAGAAATATTGCATCGAGTACGAAGAAGAAAAAGAGTTGAGTAGTCAAAAGTGTAAATATATTTCAACACTACATACATATATTTGCAATCTTACTAATTTTTAAAATTTTGCCGTTCGCGTACTTTCTTGGGCGACAGCTTTTTTTGGAGTAAAATTTTCAGTGTACTCAGCAATTACTAATTCACTGCATTTTCCTGCAAAAGTACTCGAACGCACCTAATGTAGTTAAACATTCACAAACGGTTTATTAGAGACTAATAAGCAAAAATCATTAAAGTAGTACTCGAAAACATTTAATAGCACTATGAGGTTGAAATTATACAGTAATAAACTCAAAAAATTTCTTGTAGGCATCACCCTTCTTTATCCGTTTAAAAAGTTTATTTTTTTGTATTGTTAAAAGTAAAAAACAATTGTGAAAGTTTGAATGTAGACAAATTAAAAATAAAATGAATGTTTTAAATGTAATTTCGACAGTCGGTAGGCTTGAGCAAAGTATAATTGTAAAATAAGTAAATTTTTTATGAAGTAATTGCTGTCTGTGTTTTTGTTTTCTATTGTGGACACTCTTTTATTTCCCAACTCCTTCAGCAAAGTCTAGTTAACATAAAAAAAGTTCAATAAAATGTACGCACGTACATACATATATGTACATACGAGTATGTGCCGAGTAAACATACCTATGTATGCACATATTTATCCACGCGCAAGCGCATAACTTTACTGGATCAATGAAATATTGATACTTGCCTTGTCTTCTTCCACCCAGTTGTCGCTGCGTTTTCTTTTAATGATTTTTTTTTACCATTTTTTGCACTTTGCAACCACTAACAATTTTCCAAATAAATGATTCAAATAAATTAGTGGTGAATAAAAAACTGCAACGTACTCGGTATTTGAATATTTTTGTAATATTTTATCAAAACATATTGTTAGCAATGCCATTTCAAGGCGTCTTAATAATTTTATATATATTTTTGTATATTATAAGCAATATGCTATTAATCTACATTGATTAAACAACCTTTATATGGAATTAATTTCATATTTTTCCAAACCTTAGAGAATACTTGCTAATCGAGTATTTTATTGTATGCAACATTAATTTTAATTTGACAATTCAAATAACACAGTGTAGCTAACAAACAATCACAAAACTGAAAAAATCGCTTAATAGTTAATTTTGCCTTATTAAACGTTTGTGAATAAGGTTTCTTATTACTGGCTAATGAGACTAAAACTGATTATTAACTAATTTCAGCATAATGTATTCAATAAAATTTTTTTGTGTATTTTAGATTTTTATTCGCACTTTTTCACAATATTAGTATTTTACCAGCCTTATTCATAAAAAAATTGTTATAGAAGACATTATGCTCACATTTCAAGATTTTAGCTTATTAGTCTCTAATAAAACGTTTGCGAATAAGGGTGTACATATGTATTTAGTAAAACATTAATTATTTTTTTAAAAACAAATTGCAATTGATTATTGAGGGGGAAAATCAATTCAATATTAATCGTACTGCAGGCATTAGAAAGTTTCAAACGAGCAAATTACGATCCACATATTTTGTATGAAAAAATAAATTAATATAGTAAGAACAACGTAATTCAGTTTTATAGGTAACGTTTTTTGCGGTATAAGACATTTTCTACGGAATTTTTTCAATTATCTGACTTTTTGATCAGAACACTATAAAGTAGAATAGAATAGGGGAAGGATCTTGTCCAAAGACCGACACTGCCACACCTGATGGATCTCTTGTGCCAAAGAATGTATGCCGTTGTCTGATCATCTTCTATGCATAAATGACACAAGAGTAAACGAACTTGCTTACTTTTCCACAGAGGATAGTTGAGTCTAAAGTGGCCAGAAATAAAACCAATAACAAGCCATAAATTATTCCTATTGAGGTTCAGAACGCCATTATATGAAAATGGCTGCCTCAATTCTTTGGCGTGCCTTAAACCATAGGTATCCAGTAAATGAAACCTTGTTCCGTGTGGATAGCTTTTGTAATCGGTGATTTCCTGTATTTCTGCATGAAATACCGTGAAATACGCACGTTCCTGCCTTCGTCGTCTTTGAAAAATTATTGTCCAGTGATACCAGCGGCCCATAATTCACACCAAACAGTGCATTTTTCGGAATGCATTGGCAGTTCTTGCGTTGCTTCTGGCTGCCCTTCACGTATCCAATTAATCAGAAATGAACTGAAGACAATTTTCTGTTAGCACTTTTTTAACCGGTCATAAAATTCAATAATCTGCAAGCGTGGCTCGTTTGTAAGTCAGTTCATGGTTAAATTATATACCAAACTGAATATGCTTAACAGCAACATGTTACACGAAATCACCAGAGCTGCTAAAAACAGTGTTGCCAAAAAGAAAGTTGATAAAAAAAATCACCGTTTATAAAATTGCATTATATGTTTATTTTTAGTTTTAGTTTATGTCATTTGTGTGTAATTTTGATTCCTTTTTGGCGCCATTTTGTATTATTAAGAACAAAATGTCGTACCATTTTAAACATGCCCTGTTTATAAGCATATATATTTAATTAGTTTTTACTTTGGGTGTTTAAAAAAAGAGTCCGTTATAGGCGAAAATTCCCTATAACCGAATTTCTATACAACAGTAGTAATTTGTATGATATATTAAGGCGAAACTGTTGGGACCGGTATAATTGCCCATATATTAAAATTGAAAAATTTTATTTCAAAACTAACAAATTGTTTCAGAAAAATATATTTCTCAGTTAAACATAATTTTCCTCTTTTATTGCAGAATTCCCTAATTGTTGTGTTTTTTCCGTGAGTATTCGTGAGCGTGAGTTTTCGTGATTGTGTGCAAAAAAAGATGTTGTGCGTAAGCGTGCATGAGTAAAATTTTTCCATCATGAGCGTGCATTAGCGTGAGAGGAAAGTCAGGGGTCTCCTGCATCTCCAGTAGTAGCGGATATAATAATGGAAGAATTACTAAACTCAGTGCTTAATAAAATGGACATAAGAGCAAGAAAAATTACAAAATACGTTGCCGACATATATGGGATAGTACTCGTAAAAACCAGCAAAGTAGACGAAACATTCGAAGCTCTAAATGCCTTTAACAGACCAATAAAATTAGATTGGTATCAAAAACCTACAGCCTCTGAAGAGTAATAAATTTTCATTCCAAGCATCCACGAAACATTATTTTGAACACTGCCACCAACTTCATTAACAGAGTACTAGACACCAGTAACACAGAATTTCACGACAAGAACAAAATCAAAATTAACAACAAAACACGACTTTCCAATAAATATGATAAATACGTTAATAAACAATGCAGCTAGAAAAAGAATTGACAATAACAGCACAACAACAATATAAAAACCAATCAAAATATATAAATCTATAAATAATAGACATGGTTTATCAGAAATACTGAAACAGTCTGATATATGTACATACATATATGATAAAGACAAATATATCCTGACAATGAAAACGAACAATACAGCACAAAAACTATTTACAAATATGAAATCAAAACAAAATACAATGGATGAATCAAATTTTGTTTACGAAATAGCTTGCAATGGCGAAAAAGTATACATATGTTGGTACGACAAGAAAAAAGTTAAAGACTGAATATCTGCACATAAATCTGATATGAAAACGAATGATAAATCTTTGACCTAAGAAACTGTTCTTGCGGCCCACTGTGCAATAACTGGACACCAACTGGAAAAAAACTATATGAAGAGATATGTACATGCAAGAAATGCTCCAGATAATATACATATCCCCACAGAAAAGAGAATTAATTACAAATCAGACATAGCCAATTGCGCACACATATGTATATCGTTACACAATAAACAAACACAGAATTGGGATAAATAAAAAACCTATAAACAGAAGGTGACAAAATTTACAAGTACATATAAACAACTGACAACACTACAAACTGTTTTTATGAATATTAATGTAGCTTTTTGGATTGTGCATATTTTTAATTGTCTTTGCTAGTTTATACTTCAAATTTTTGTTCGAGTCTTCAGAGTCTAGCTCTTGATCGGCAGATAAGTCCTCCTCGTTCGTTATCGAATAGGCGACCATATAATTGAGAGGCGAATTCCTTTGTTTCATTTACGGAGGAGCATTTAACAAAATTCTCGCTTTTTGGGAAATATCCATTACTAAGGTATTCAAAACTTTTAGGCGACGGTCATTTATTAGTTTTTGGTCTGCGATGGATGTCCAATTATATATAAAATTTTAAGCAAAATGTCAACAAAACTGGCATCCATTGCACACTTCAAGGCTAATTTAATTCGCCCCTGCTACACCGTCATAAAATTATTTCGTCATAGCCAAAAAAAAATAATCTCCTAGAACTTTTACTGGAAAAATATACAAAAAGAAAAGTATTCGACAAAGCCGGTTTTTTAATTATAAAAAAATCGGACTACTCGATATTCGAAAAATCAACATTTTGAAAAAACCGACAGCCGTTATGTAATAAAACCGGTTTAAAATACTGAGTCTATCACCCTACTATAAATGCATACCCATATGCACATGCACACATACGTAAATTGCTTACATGAAAACTAAAAGAAACCAACCCAGCGTAAAATTCAAAAGGCCTTAAAATTTCTTCACTTCATGAAGGCATCAAGCATGGTGAAATAAAAAGGTGGCATTACTACGCCATATGATTATTTTTTCCTCTAGCATTATTTTTCCAATCTAATGTCAGTTTTGTTTAGATTAGAGATGGGCACCGCTCACGTGATAAGCAATTATATTTTTATTATTTATCTTTTACAAATTTTTCAAAAACTAAAAAAACTACGAAGAAAATTTTAAAACTTTTAAAAGTATTTTTAAAGTCGATAAGATACAAAAATTATTTAACAACAAAGTATTTTATAAACAAGTAATACAATACAATAAAATAAATATACATGTATACATAAAATACATATAACTCCCCCATCGTTAGATTGACGCTCCGAGGAAATACTTCTATATGTATGTATACGTATACACGTATGTACACAAAAAATAAATAAATAAAAACAAATGTAATAATACGGGAAGTACATATTAAAATGATATACATGTTAAAATTAAAAAAAAAATAATTTTATTTCATTTTGGAAATAACCATATCCTCTTTTAATAATATAAAAAAAGTTAAGAAAAATTTACAAACAAATTCCCCTAGAAGTTCATTTTCCTTTTAATATGTGACTTATAATACTTGTGTCCTGTTCTAGATTTCACATGATCATTGTCCAATTGATCCACATTCACTTTCCTAAACTTCGCATGATTTTTCCCACCCCTTTCAGTTTTCAAGTATACCTCTCCGGTTCTTATCTCACAATCTTCGCGATTACTGTTGCGAACTGATATTGTCCTTTCTTTTGTTCTTAAAATTCTTTCCTTAATTTTTGGAAAATCCCCAACTTTTATTAGATCATTTTGAAAATCTATAGGTTTACTCCTATAGTAGAGTGTATATTATTATAATACATTATTACTTTATAAATTTTCTCTTCTACAGTATCACTGTCTCTTTCAGGATCATGTCTGAGTAGTCGAATATGCTCGTTCATTGTGTTATGAAGACGTTCTACGTCTGCATTAGAAGTATGATTATTGTTTAAAATAAAGTGTATGTTGATTTGTCTTTACCTTAAAAATTCGGTAATGGCAATGCTTTAAACCTTACTCATTGTCAGTTATGATTTTCTCAACATTACCAACAACACTAAGTGCTCTTTTAAATTCCACCCACGATCTGTTCTGAATTTTTATTGCTTGGAGAAATTTAGAAAATTTATCAATTATTGTTAGAAATAATGTTCTCTCTAGTGTATGTATTATCTGACAAGGTCTGTCAGGGGTTTCAGTTATTTTAAAAATTTGTTTTATTGTGTTGCGGTCGAATTTTTCTACATTGCAAATGTGACAGCTATTTATAAATTGTTGAATTCTTAACTTAAGTCTTGGGTGATAGATTTTAGTTCTCAGTTGTTCGAAATTTTGGTTATGGTTATTTCTTTGGTGTTCGTTTCCAATAAGTTCATGAAGGTAGTTTTCGTTGAAAACATCATCAAGACATTTGTTGAATCTTGTAATTTTCAAATGAGAGTTATTTGAAAAAAAATTTAAAAATTTATCTCAGCTGAAAAGCTGATACCGTCGAGGAGTGCAGACGTGTTTTTATTTTTCGGTCTTCATATTGGTTTGTTTAAATCATTTTGTTTCAAACTTCAGATAAAAAGAAATAAAAAGAAAAGCATGGTCAATATTTGACTTAATACCTGTAAACAGAACTAGACCAACACATTTCACGAGCACTTCTTCAACCCTTCTAGATTTATTTTTTGTAAATAAGCAACATAATGTATTGCATTATGAACAGTTAGCTCTAACTGCTTTCTCCAGACATGATGCTATTTTCGTTTCTTATAGTTTTGCAATAGAGCAACAGGACCAGTACTATTATTTTCGAAATTTTAGGGGTATAGATCATTCGCGTCTTCAAAGTGACATTGTACAGGTTAATTGGGAACACATATACTATTTACCTTCTGCTGAACAGAAATTGAATTTTTTGAATGATGCAATTCTTCGTATATATAATGAATGTGTTCCAATTAAAATGAGTAGAATAAGGAAGAGGTCAAGGCCGTGGCTCACCAATGAGGCTCAATTGTTGATAATGCGCAGGGATAACCTTTATCGTAGATGGAAACGTTACAAAACACCTGAGTACTTGACTGAGTACCGTTTGGCGAGAAGGTCTGTTGTGGCAAAAATTCGAAGAGATACTATTTAGGAAAATTTAGTGCAGCTACCAATACCTGGAAAACCTGGAAATATATTCATAATATTGGTGTTGGAAAGTCAGGTACTATCCCAATTAATGTGGATGTAAACACATTGAATGAAAACTTTGTAAACATTCCACTACCTAATATCCAGATGGACTACTATGAAAATTTAACACCTCTTCGTGTTTCTGCTGGTGAATTTAATTTTCATTATGTTGATGTTCTGGACGTAGTTACCGCCTGTCATTCGGTGAAGTCAGACTCAATTGGCTTGGATGGAATAGACCCAAAATTTATAAGAATAATTTTACCTTGGATAGCCGAATCACTGCTTCATGTTTTCAATCACATTATACTGACCAACACCTTTCCCGTGATTTGGAAATATGCAAAAGTTGTTCCGATACCAAAAGCGCGGAATGAATATCGTCAATTGCCATTTTACCCTACTTTTCTAAAGTGTTTGAACGAATACTACACGGCCAGATATACAAACATGTGAATGATAATCGATTGTTGACTGCGCGCCAATCTGGTTTCAGGCCTCGTCATAGTTGTATCACGGCACTTACGGATGTAATAGAGGAAATTAGAGGTAATTTGGATAATGATGAAATTTCGTTTTTGGTACTGCTGGACCACTCCAAAGCATTTGACAGGGTCCACCACTCTATTCTTTGTATGAAATTGTCGAAACTTTTTGGTTTCTCCCAATATGCTACACGTTTAATAAATTCCTATCTGTCTGAGAGAAGTCAGTCAGTATTTAGTAATGGAGTAGCTTCTCGTGCTTTGAGGATTGCAAGAGGAGTGCCGCAAGGCTCAATTCTTGGTCCATTGCTTTATTCGCTATATGCCAATGACCTCCCACGATGGCTTAATTACTCTAAGATACAAATGTATGCTGATGATGTTCAGTTGTATCTTAGTGGTACAAGGGATTTAATTGGACTGAGAGTAAGAGAGTTGAACTCTGACTTGAATAAGATTTTTACATGGGCATCTGTTAATGGCTTAAAAATCAATCCAAATAAATCTAAATGCTTATTAATATGCAAAAGGAATATGAGAATTGATATTTGCATGGATATTTACATTGGTAACTCAAAAATTGAATTTGTAGACACAATGCCAAAAATTTAGGTGTGACCTTCAATAGATCTTTAACCTGGACTGATCATGTGAACCAGGCATGTGGTAAAGTATATGGCATGTTACGGAGCTTATGGACAACTCAGTATTTTACCCCATTAAATATAAGAGTTTTATTAGCTAAAACATATGTACTGCCAACACTCCTATATGCATCCGAGATATATGCTGCATGTAGCTACCAGGATATGAGAAAACTTAATGTCGCTTATAACAACATAATTCGTTACGTTTTCAGTCTCAAAAGATTTGATAGAGTAAGTGCATATTCCCGTCGCTTTATGAGCATATCTTTCTGTAACCTTTTGAAAGCGCGAAGCTTAATTTTCCTTCATAAAATTATTGTAACAGCTGAACCTAAGTACTTATATGATCGTAGTAGATTCGCAAGATCGCGAAGAAGTAGATATATTAATCAATTGCGATATCATACTCATGCCTCAGAATGTTATTTTCTAATATCAACCATACGTCTCTGGAATCAACTTCCGAATTATATTCAGAAATTCAGAACACCGACAGCGCAACAAGATTTAGGAAGTTAATTTACGACTATTTCACATAAAACACGATTTTTTTTTTTTTTTTAATATAATAATAATATAATTTTATTTATTTTTTTCTTGCATATGAGATAAATAAAATAATTTTTATATTTTTTTTTGTTTTCAATACTATCTTCTTCTTCTATATTTATATATTTTCTTAGTAAACTCAATTATGATTCTTTTAATCATAATTTTCCACTCTTCACTTTTTATATTTTGTTTTATTATATTATATTTGTTATTTATATTATATTATAGAATCATCATTTTTTTCGTTAATATAACTAATCTGATTCTAATACTTTAATTATAAGATATGTATTTCTTGTTGTGTTAGAAAATCTACTCAATAAATCAAATCAAAATATGCTGTAAACAGGGTTGTCAGATTATTTTGAGCTCTGTCGCCAAATCCAATGTCAAAAATCGCCAAAAGTCGCCAAAACCATAATTTTCTTAGTTTTTGTGCTTTTTTTTAGATCATCAAAAAAAAATATTTTTTTTTAGAAAATTAAATAAAAATTACAAATAGCCAAAAGTCGCCAAAAATCGCCAAAAATTAAAAAAAGTCGCCAAAATATATTTTTGTTAATTTTTATTAAAAACAAAAAAAAATTATGAATACATAAAGAGGTACTTTGTTTACTATATACTATTATATATACACTTAAAAACTCCTCAAAAAAATATTTTCTGACTAATATTAAAAGGTTGAGGTCTAAGTAACAGTAAATGTGGTTATAATATAACATTCACATATCCAAAATACTGTATACTTCATTTTCATCACATTCATTATCATCGTCTTTTTTTGAATACATAGTATGGGAATTGAATTTCTTCAACATTTCTTCAGAAGGTGTGAAAGATGTGCAACACATATAACTCTTAGTAAAGCGTCAAATAGCTCATATTGCATTCTATTTCTCAAACGAGTTTTAGTAGAATTCATTATTGAAAATACTCTTTCAACGCAGGCATTACTAGTTGGAATAACCAACATATAAAGTACAGCCAATGCAATTTCTTTAAAATGGTACGTACCAGCCGTGTCCCTATAATTATAAACTTTTGGCCAAAACTCGTGTAGATTAGATGGAATATCATCATTAAAATAGTCTTTCCAATTCACGAAAGGTAATTTTCCCCATTGTGTTTCATATACGTCTAATGGTACTTTAGGGTTCATAAAAACCTTCATAGACTCTTTAACAACAGCGAATTTTGTTTGTGCTAGTGAATTACCACATTTTAAAATAGAAAAATGTTCGTAAACTTTAAAAATATTCATATTCTCCGGCAGTCTCTTGATCATTTCTTTTAAAAGCATTTTTAAATATGAAAAGAAAATCGCCACGTTTGGCGAGAAATCGCCATATCTGACAACCCTGGCTGTAAATGTAAACATCCCCAATATAAATAGCATTAACTCTTTTTGGATGGAAGTATTTTCTTATGATTGCTATCATGTCATTTTTGTCATGATTGTTATATGTCCTGATGTTTCATGTCATGATTGTTCTACTATTTCAAAAAACTGCTTTATTAACAATTTTTAATGAAGGAGAGTCCGATTTGTCTATAATTATCTGGTTTTTCTTAATATTCAATGGGGCATTACTCTGAGAATTAGGATTGGCATGTTCAGTTAAATTTATTTCCGGTTCTATTCGTGATAGTGCGTCAATTTCGTAGTGGGAGCACTTGGGAGTGTTTTTAAAAAAATAACTAAACTCAACTGTGGATATCAAACAACTGACTTTTTCTTTTATTATTAATATTAATTGAAGTTATTGTTAACACAATTTTTTGTTAATTAATCTTAAAATGCATTTTACAATTTTTGTTTACTTATGCTAAATATTAACATTATTTCATAATTATTTTATATTAATATTGAACGGTTGCAATTCCTGGAATTGCGACCGAAAAATAATTTTGTTTTCTGTACTTAGCCGGAAATGAGTTTGCTGTTACAGTTGTTATTTTAATTTTATTTTGTGCTTATTATGTTTTCAATAAATTCATCAATAGTGTCATTTTTTTTATATGTGTGTGTATTTGAATTTATATATGTAACTTCTCCCCCCTTTAATTTAGAATTCTCCTGAATTCTGTTATTCAATTTTATTTTGATATTCTTATGTTTTATTATTATTATCAATATTAAAATTATAACTGCAATTACTATTAGAATATTACATCCATACGAAATATTAGAGTGATATTTCAAAGCTTTAATATTTTGTATGCTATTTTTATGTTCTTCTTCCATTTCTAGCCATGATAGTTTATTTGAGAAATTTTGAATTTTATTTGAAATGTTAATTATTTGTTTTTCTTCAATGTTTTCAATAATATTTGAAAAATAGTAATCTTTAATTTTTATTGAACAATTATTAAAAGTGATTAAAACGTTTCCGTTTAGTACAGTTTCATTCAAAATACAAGTTCCATTAACAGTAGTATTTATTGCGTTTTTAATTATTATTGTGTCTATATCTAATTGTATAATTTCTAAGTCCTTATTTTTTATTAGTTGACAATTTTCTTTTATTGTACAATGATTACTTAATTTTAATTCTTTCAAATGTTTATTTTCTTTGTATTGATATGTTTTATTTTCAAATTCAAAAATCTGTTCTAAGACAGCATCAATTTCCTTATTGTGAATATTTGGTAGTGGAACAATATATCTTAACTTAATTGCTACGAATGTTTTTGGTATTTTAATTCCTAAAACTAGACAAGAGTTATTAAAAAATGTTACTCCAAATTGAATGTATTTTAACTTTTTGTAGTTTATTTCATATTTTTCAATTTCACTACTGGTTAATATACTAGGGTGTACAATTCCATACTTTGCCGAAATTATATTTTCTTGCAAATGTTCTATTTTACTCTTTATTAATTGAATATTACTTAGCTGTTCTAAATATAGACTTTTATTGTTTTCAATTTCTAAAATTTTGCTTATAGAATTTAACTCCTTTTCAATCTTAATCCTATCATCATTTATTACCAGTTTTATGTGACTTAAAGATTTATTAAAATAATCATTAATTATAATTTGTTGATTATTATTGTCTACAAAGTCGTTAATATTAAATAGTTGTTTTTGAATATTTTGTCGATCATCATCGTCCATAGTCCCGAATAACCATTTTTGTAAACTGCCTATACCATTAATTAGTCCACGTCTTTGTCTGTTTTGTCTCGGTAATAAAGTTAACAGTTTGGTTTTTGTGTCAATTAGTTCTGAATTCAATATTCCCTTATTTTCAATCCTCATTAATTTTATATTTTCTGATAGTTTATTTAAGATTTCTTCTAGCTCATGAAGGTTAACTATGTGTAGCACTATGTCTGTTTCAGTGACAATTTCCTGGTTTTTCATGTATATGTCCGTGTATCCCTTTTGTTCAGTCAAAAGTTTTGTGGTCATTTCCCCTTTAATCATTGGTGTCTGAGTCATTATCATTAGGCATATTAACAGTATCTGAAAATTTTAATGGTTTTTTAATATTGCTAGAGTGAACATTTTCTAACTTTTCTTTTCTGTATCTTGGTTGCTCTTTGTGTCGAATAGCTTTATAATTCTTAATATATCCTTCTTCTCTAATTTCTTTGTATTCTTCTCTGGTTTTATTTAGTCTTTGTATGACCTTTCTTTTGTTACTTTCTAGATTCTTCCTAACTTTTTCTTTTTCTATTTTTTCATTTTGAACTTCATTCGGGGTGTACTGTGTACTTGAGTGGTAACGATCATTATAATTTCTTATTGCTCTTTGGATTAATTGTTTTATTGGAAGTTCCTTGTTTGTTTGATATAAAATTCTAAATTTTTCTGCTAGTGAACTATGCATCCTTTCTATATCTGCATTACCCGTATGGCTATTGGGTTTTGTTAAATGCAGTTGAATACCTTCTTGGCTCAAGAATTCCTGAATTCGTGCTGCTTTAAATTCGTTATCCGCTATTATTTTATGTGGTTTCCCAATTTTCGCAAAATGTTCTTCTAACTGTTCAATTATTGTGATAGGATTTCTATCGTTCAATGAGTAAGCTGCCCCAAATTTTGAAAATTTGTCTATTGTTGTTAAAAAACGATTACCTTTAATTACATACGTATCAACGTGTATAATTTGGTTTTTATCTGAGGGTGTTTCCGTAAGTTGAAATTTATTTTTAATCGGGCGTCTATCGTATTTTACTTGTTGGCAGAGGTCGCATTGGTTTATTACGATTTGAATTAGCTCCATAAGTTTTGGGTAATATATTTTATTTTTAATGTTGTTATAAGTTTCTATTATTCCTGAATGTATACTTTCCCTAATATGATATAATGAAATTTGTTTTATGGCTTCAACCTCTGTCTCAATGTCCATTGCTCTCATGGTAGCTTTTATAAATTTAATTTGACTATCGTTTGAATACATACTTATTAACTTTTGCTGCACCAAATTATAGCTATGTTCTGATAACTCTGAATAAATGCCTATTTTACCTTTGGAAATATATCTTCTAAAAATATCTTCCATCTGTTCAAAGTCGCATTCCGCAACAAAAATAATTCTCTTCCCATGTATTTCTTTACATTCTTCCGTTTTATTATTTGTTAAAATTATTTGAGTTATATATTTATTCACAATTTCTTCTTTTATAAAAAAATGATCACCTAAATCTTCTTGTGCTGAGTGTATTGTTGCCATAGTTATGTCGTCTTCAATATTATTAATTGAAAAAGTATCAGAATCTTTACCTCCCTCTTTTTCTGAAATAGTGTCCTCACTATTTTCTAATCTGCTTAAAAAATCTGCAACCTTGTTCTCTTTCCCTTTTAGTGTTATTTGTCCTTTTTCTATATTTATTTGAGCATTTAAAAAGTTTAATATATCGATACCTATGATGAAATCATAAGTTCTTCCTCTTAATGGAGTGATCTTCCAACGAATCCTGGCATTGTTAGGTAAATTAAATTGCTCCGGGCTTTTTGTGTGTATTTCATAATTTATTGTATCTTTATTCGTTATTGTACTAAATGTTATGGGATCTTTCAATTTATATATTTTAAAATCATTTATTTCTTTATTAATTAAACTAAGGCTAGCACCTGTATCTATTAGTGCTACGTACTCTTTATTTTCAATATTTAATTTTATCTTTGGCAGGCATTCTGTGGCTGCCTCGTAAAAAAAATGGTATTATTAATTTCCGGTCCTTCTGGGCTTTGCCTACCCAGGTTTAAGCGATTTTGGCCAAACCTGGTGTTAGGGTGTCCTGCCACCTGAGGATTCTTGTAATTTCTTTCTACATTGTCAATTTCCATGGGTTCTGGTTGGTTATTTCTATAATGATTCCAACGAACTTGATTGGAATTTGGTCTTGAGTTCCCTAATTGTTGAACTTGCCCTGAAAATTTGTCATCTCTTACATTATTTTGAAATCTGTATCTTCCAGAATTATTATTATTTTTATTAAAACCGTTCTGTTCTTCATGTCTATAAAAATTTGGATTCCATTTATTTTTATCCTGATACTGTCGCTTATTAATTGCTTCCCTACCATAATATACCTTATCAAAATTTTGTTTATTTTGGTACTGATTTCTATGTCTTTCTTCTTTCAAATATGTCTTGTATTCCGGTCTTATGCACGTATCTTCAAATCGTCTTTGGTTCATTATGTATAAAATATTCTTTAGTTCTCTCTGTTCATAAATTTTGTCCAGTAATGTCCCTTGTGTTATTTCTTTGATAGTATTTACTAACAAACTATCTATATTTGTTAAATCTATTCCATATTCATCATTATAGTATACTATTAATTCATCCGTCTTATATTTAATATTTTGAATCTTATCAATTAGTTCACTTACTGTATTAACTCTTAAATTGGAAATTCTTTTATAAATCTGGTGAGGTTCTGTATCCGGCTTGTATCTCAACTTTAACGTGTCCTTAATAAGTTTCCAGTTATCCGGCTCGGGGATGTTGATAATTGAATTTTTTGCTTCGCCTTGGATGGTTTTATAGTAAATGGCTCTAACTACCTCTTTCTTATGATCTTCTTTTCGTAGCGTTGATATTAGGTATTCCACGCTGCTAAAAAATGAGTTGACGGTTACGTCTCCTCGTCCTGTGAATACTGGAAGATGATTAACATTCTTTAGTGTCCTGTCCAGAATGTCATGGTCCCGTTGTTGTCCTTGCTGTAACTCAACATAAGCAAGTCTGAGTTGTTCTAGCTGCTGCTCCCTTCTTGCGAGCTGCTCCACGATATCCACGTTGGCCATTTCTTGTTGTAGTTGCTCCATTCTTCTTTCGTCGAATATCCTTTGCCTTGCTTGACGAATTTTGATGTTTGTTGCACTTTCACAAGATTATGATAGTTGTTAAAAATTTTTTAATTATTTTTTTTTTTTTGTTCTATAGTGGCGTTAAATTTTCTTTTTGTAGAATAATTGTTCACTGCACTAAAGTTGAATAATTTTGATCTTTTGTGGTGTTAAATTTTCTTTTTGTAGAATAATTGTTCACTGCACTAAAGTTGAATAATTTTGATCTATAAAAACTTTTATATCCTGGAGGGTCCCTTGGGATTCGCAGGATTTTATATATTTAGTTATCTGTGTTCGTTTCACGCTCCTTTCTGTATAAAAGAAAAAGGAGTACCGACTGCGCCAATTTCGTAGTGGGAGCACTTGGGAGTGTTTTTAAAAAAATAACTACTCAACTGTGGATATCAAACAACTGACTTTTTCTTTTATTATTAATATTAATTGAAGTTATTGTTAACACAATTTTTTGTTAATTAATCTTAAAATGCATTTTACAATTTTTGTTTACTTATGCTAAATATTAACATTATTTCATAATTATTTTATATTAATATTGAACGGTTGCAATTCCTGGAATTGCGACCGAAAAATAATTTTGTTTTCTGTACTTAGCCGGAAATGAGTTTGCTGTTACAGTTGTTATTTTAATTTTATTTTGTGCTTATTATGTTTTCAATAAATTCATCAATAGTGTCATTTTTTTTATATGTGTGTGTATTTGAATTTATATATGTAACTCGTCTGCATTTCCATTATTAATGCCACGCTTATAAAAAATTTTAATGTCGTATTCTTCTAATTGCAGTCGCAACGAATCAATTTTGAATTTGGGTGTTTTATAGAAAATTGCCATTGTAATGGCTGATGATCAGTTTTTATAATGAATTTCCTCCCAAAAAGATACGGTCGAAAATATTTAACTGCCCAAACTACCGCTAGAAATTCCTTCTCCACTATGCTATAATTTATCTCATGTTCATTGAGCGTTCTGCTAGCATAGCAAACAGGATGATTGTCCTGCGATAGAACGGCCCATTAAAGCATGGTTACTTTCGTCCGTGTTTAAAATAAGTTGTTTATTGAAATCCGGATAAACTAATACTGGATCATTTACGAGTATCGTTTTCAATGTTCTGAAACTCTCAATATATTGTGGGTCATTAATATTTAACTTAACATTCTTCTTTAAATATTTCGTCATTGACTTTATAATTCTAGAATTGTCCTTGATAAATTTGCGGTAAAAGCCGCTGAGGCCTAAAAACTGTTTTATTTGTTTGGGTGTCTTTAGTAAGGGATAATTTGAAACACATTCGGCCTAAAAATTCTGTTTCCCGTTTTAAAAATTCGCACTTATCTATTTGTATTTTAAGATTTGCATCCCTAAGCCGATCTAGAACAAGGCGTAAAGAATTCATATGTTCTTGAAGAGAAGTGGATATCATCTAAATATACTAAAGATACCTTGTTAACTAAATCACCCAAAATATTGTTCATTAATCTTTGAAATGTGGCGGGAGCAGTTCTCAATCCAAAAGGCATTCTTAAAAACTCATAGTGCCCACCCTCGACTGAGAACGCTGGCTTATGAGTATCTCGTTCATCAATCTCAACTTGGTGAAATCCTTTCACTAAATCTAATGTAGTGAAATACATACACCTACCAAGTAATTTCATTAAGCTTCCTATAGTCCACTACAATACGCCACTTTTTCAATACAATGGCATATGGTGAATTTGATGGTTTAATTATATTGCTAGCCACAACGAACTCTTTCCATTCGGTTCTGTTTGATGCTAGGTGTTTGATTTCCCTCCAGCTTAGCCTTAGTCCAGGAGTGCGACGGGCGACCAACTCTTCGTGTATTTCCATGGGGGTTCCAGTCAATAGCAGTTTTAGTAGGGTCGCCTTGTGGTCTACGGAGCGTGTGACCAATCCAGCGCCATTTTCGCTTAAGGATCTCGATGTTGATTGGATTTTGATTTGTTTGTGACCATAGTTGAGTGTTTGATATGGTGCTTGGCCAGAATATCTTAAGGATCCTTCGTAGACAGCGGTTAACAAACACCTGTATGGCATTTATTTCAGGTGTTGTTGTGTTCCATGACTCACAACCGTAAAGGAGCACCGATTTGACGCACGAATTGAATATGCTGATCTTCTGTTCTGGATATGGTTCGTGATTATTTTCCCGCGGGATATTATTATCCACTAAGTAATAATTTTCGAAGGAAACCGGCCAAGAACTACTTTCAGTAAGGTGTATTATGTTTGAGCACTTAGCAATGGTTTCTACCTCTACTTTAAAATTATGTGCATTGTAAACTCCTTCATCAATAATTATTTCACCTATAGAATTTTTATGTTCCTTGATATGAATCCGACCACTTTCAATATCTGAAATAAATTTAACAATATGACGTTTTCGAAAACCAAATAAAGAGACGTTTTGATTATTGTTGTAATCTATACCAGCACTGTATTTCTGTAAAATATCATTTCCTATAATACCATCATAGTCATCGTGAAATCTACATTCAATTAATGAAATATTTTCACTAACATCCCCAAATTCTCTGAACATTTGACTTGATAAATGGTGTCAGTCTTTGCATTGCGTTGCAAAGTTTTTAGTGTCAAAGTATGGGATTTAATTTTCCATATTGGTTCACAATTTTTCTTCGTGATTATTTCACGAGTGTGAGTTTTCGTGATTGTGCGTAACTTTTTTGCCTACTCACGTGAGCATGCATGAACGGCAGCCAAAAATATAAGGACGTGCATGAGTAAAACTTTTTGTCGTGAGCGTGAGTGAGAAATCACTCACGATCCCATCCCTAGTTTATATTTTCAAAATATCCAAGCTTTTGCTTGTTCAATTTGGGTTTTTTATACCCTTCACCAAAAAATGTTTAAAGGGGATATATAGGTTTGTCATTTCGTATGTAATTTCTTCATTATTCATTTAAGACCCCATAAAGTATATATATTCTGGATCCTTATAGATAGAGAAGTCGAATGAGCGATGCCCGTCTGTCCGTCTGATATATTTTGGTGTAATTAGAATTAAGGCCTCACATAACATAGAGATATAAATTTTATACCATTCTCTTGGAATTTTTCATAAAATTGTTCGGTTAGGAAATAACAAAACTCGACCCAATAATTAACTAGATATAGCCAAAAGACTTTTTTTGTTAATTGGTGCTTTTTTGGGATTTGCTAAAATTTTAGTATTTTAAATTTTTATTCGCACTTTTTCCCAAAATTAATATTTTACTTATTCAGTAAAACATTAACCATTTTGTTAAAAACAAATTGCAATTGATTCTTGAGGGGTATAGCTTGTTCCTATCATTTTTTCGATATAATTCCTATTCTGTTGTTTTTTTTATGGCCCCAACTGTCCTACGGTCAATTTTATGGAGCAGATCTCTTGTATGGAGTTTTACGAAGGTTTAGACTGAAAATAATTGAAGTCGGTATATTAACGACTAAAATATGGGCAAAAAAATGGTATTCAAAATAATTTTACTTTTAAAATTTTTTGAAGAAATTGCGTTGGGATTCAATTCAACAACCTACTGCTTGGTAGTCACAAGCGCTTCTTATACACCACAGAGCAGTTGTATTTCTCATAGTAGTTTACGCGTTTAAGTACATAATATATCTTATTTATTATAATATACTAAAACTTCGAATCCTTGATGGAAATTGGTGTGGTTGTTGTCAATTGGCCCTTTATTGTCACACATACATCAATACTGAAATGCGTTCATGGGCACATGTACACATTGTGTGAAATTCGACTGTGCTTATATATCACAAATATACAATTTATATTGAACCAAAACATTTATCGTCTGGTTCAACCGCAATACAGATAAGTAAATGGAAAAGTTAAAAAAGTTTTAAAAAGACAACTATCAGAATACCACTAGTTTACATACATACGTACATCATACGAATTTCAAAGAAAAAATTAAATTAAAATATGTTGTTATATTTTATAATTTAATATTTTTTCTTACACCGTCAAGTTATTTCTATTTTTGGTATTATTATTATTAAAAAACTAAAAACGTCGACAACTTACTGAATTCATTATATAATTATTTTATCACTGTACAAAAACCTATCTGATAACATATTGGATATATTTGAAAAATAAAAAACGCAAAAATTAAAAAAATATTATAAATGAGATTGTACCCTGGTTTTTTAAATAAATTGTGGAACAAACTTTTTCAAATAAAAAGTAAAAGTAATAAAAACAACCAAAATGTATCGAAAATTTGTCTGCAAGACAAAGCCTTCTTTACTAATGCACATACTCACCTCTGTAAATCTCTATATTAAAAATGTTTTATATCTGTATATTTGTATGAATTATTAACACAAATACCTATTCACGTTCTATACTGTATTATTTATTATTTTCAATTTACTCATTAATATAAACATTTGTTCAAATAACTAATTTATTTTGTACACCTTTAAAAGAAGCCGCTGTTTATAGAACAATCATTCTCCTGACATTTGCATTAGCATTTGCTAATAATTGTTTGTACGTATCAAACAGAAGCTAACTTAATTAGAAAATTAATAAAGCTTACAATACACCTAATTAACCACAAGACATATTCATAATTTGTTATAATAAAGACTCAAATAAACACAGATACTCGCTTTTACCTCCATAAACAATCAATGACGGGTTCGATAACACATGATCGTAAATTATCTATGGCAAGAAATATGACGATATATTTATCAAATGCAAATTGGCTGTTTAATATTTATTTATTGTGTTTTTCCAAGGTTGGCAACCGAAATGAATATTTCGATATCGCTACCGGTACTGATTTTTTTATATTTCGGTGTCGGTATTTCAACTTTGGTTGAGGTTCGGGCGCTATATGGAATAGATCAAACATTAATATGTACATACTTATATATATTGAAAGATTTTAAAAATAATGATAATAGCAGCATCATAAGATTGTTAGAAAAATAAATTTTATAATTGTGATGACTTTTTATGTTTACAACCGTTAAAGCACTACAATACTTTGAAAACGACACACAGTGGGATGCATAATCCAAATTCGATGTAAAAATAAATTGTTTTTATGCATACTTTATTGGAAACTTTTACTTTTTAACTTATTTTATTTTTCTCAATACGTTTTATAAGTGGCACAAAAAGAATATTGACAAATGAGAAAAAAATTACAGTATATGAGAAAGATATTATTCAGTATTATTTTCATCATTGCTATCAACATATTAACTATTTTCTGGGTTTAGCTCAATTATTAATAAGAGCAATGCTAATTTTGAAATATTATTACTTTTTTTCTTTTGCACAAAAATCTTCTTTCTTTTCTCTTGAAAATTTTCGCGCAATGTTTTCTATAAGGTTTTTTATTCTTTTCTGACAACTGCACTATCGGTAACGAGGCTTTATAATTTATTTGTGGACCATGAATTAAATATTTGTGAACAGTTGTAGACATACCAGGGATACGTTTTCACAAAATATTATTGGTATCCAGAGCAAAGTCCCGAAAACTGTCAATATTTATTTGAAATCCACTCGAACCACAAACGTTTGTTATTTTGCCGAAATATCTGCATTTTTGAAGAAGCGCCGTGCGGTATTGTCGTCGTTGGATTTGGGCTGATCAATAATTAGAGCCATTTCACGCTAAAATTCACGTTGGATGCGAGCTTTGATTATTAAAACAATTTTTTTTGTCTTCACACCTAGGTTGCTATTTCATTATCGGAAGTTTATACATATGATAAATGAAGAAGGCACTCAAAGAATCGAATCCATCCATGAAGGATTGAAGGACCAAACTCCAAATTTTCCGTTTTTACTTCTAGACCAATCATCTTTTTTATTCCTTATTCACTCTTTCCTTTTAATTTTTGGACACAATAGCGGATTCCTTTGTGAATTTTACCTTTAAAGGCTTACAATATCTTGTTGATGATGGTCTAGGATTTTCCTATGCCACTTTGTTATTATATGACAATTTAATTGGTACGATGGATGTGATAAACGTTGATGAGTCAAGGGCAATCGCATTATGAAAAGCCTGTTTATAAGACGAGTGACCAGAGCTGCCATCAAAGCCCCATTTTGCTTAGGTCATCCTCCTTCATTTCATCAATAGTTTTACCCTCTAGCAGGTATGGCATCAGGAGTTTTTAAATTATACCAAATAACTTGAAAAATTGTACTTTTTGGAAGTTAATTGTATAAAACACATTTTTTCAGTTTATATTATTTTTATTTAGATTTATTAGGAATATAGCGAAAAAGGCACATTAAATTTCATTTGTACTAAAATATAGCAAAGAGCAGTGCTGTATTGAATATGTATAAACTATTTACATATAAAGAAAATCACGGCATTTTTAATTGATATATTTATATCGTAAAACAATTGCAATTTTTTGAATTCAGTAAATCCTTTGTTTGGATCAAGCCGCAAAGAATTGCAGCTTATAGTATATTTTTCTCTTTGGTTTTAATTATATTTTGGTAAGAAAATATTTTTTTTTACATTTGTAAATGAATGTAATACCTCTTACAATTTTTGAAATTTCTGAAAAATATAATTTTTTATTTTAGAAACTGTTGCCCAGAAATCGCTAATATCCGAATCTTTGCAAGATTTTAATATATTAATATCAGCAAAAGACCTAAATTGCAAAATTATGATATAAAAATTTTAATATTCATTTGGAAACATTTTTACTAATAGTGGTACTATACTATTGGTCTTCCACTAATTTTCTGGGCTAAATTTGCAGCATTGGTTTCTATATACAGTTCTACATAAGTTCCACAGTAAACATCATTCAATGATAGATAATTTACTTCTAATTTAATCAAATCTAAAACCCGTTCACAGCATTTGTTGTTGAAAGAAAGTTCTTATTATTATTGTTAAATTTTTGGACGCACTGCAATCGGTGCTTTCATCTAATATTATTGATTATTAATAATCTTTACAAATGTTTTTAAAGTCGACAACATATTTTAGCCCGGTTACTTCTATTACAACTTTTTTATTTGTTTTCTTAACAATTTGCGAATCTGAAATACCTTTTTTAAGTGGGTTATTTTTAAGTGGTCCAATATTTGGAATTGCAAATTATGCTCCGCAACAAACATAGTCAACTTAATTCCCAACGATTTTGCTAACTGTTCTGTGGGGAACTCTGTGTTTTTCTTAAAGACGCAAATTTTCGCTGTTGTTTTCATTGCAAAACTTTTTTATTGTGGCTGCCACATGATGTATAGCTAACGTGACCCTACGTCCCGTGTTGAACGGGACCGTCCAGTATTCAGCTACTTGGTCCTGTTGTCACCGAACACATCTCGGGGACGCAAAAATTTTCCGTTTTTAGAAATTCGAAAAAAAATAGTTGATTTTCCAAAAATGTAAGAACAAAATTTTCATATTCAGTAACTCAGAGTTACTGAGAGAACACTGAAGATGGCACATAGCCGAAACCGGTCTGTTTATCAACCAAATTTGACGTGGGATGACGGAAATTCATTCCAAATTGTAGTTCTATAAATTTGCTTGGTTAACCTGAAATGCAGCAATACAAAAATCATCTTCGAAATTAAGAAATCAAAATAGAATTTGTTTCAGAAAGAGACAACTAACTCTCTTTTTTCCATATTCAGTCCGCGATTTACTTGTAAAATTAAAAAAAGATGGTTACACCGATATTGACGGGAATTGCATGAAAGAAAGAATTACATATATAAAACTAGTCGAGAGTATTTAGAGCAATGGACTGTTTATAACAAAGATTTAGAAAAACAAATTTAACAGAAGTACCACAGTGGGAAGATGTTCAAAAAGTTCTTAATATATTGATCGAAAAAGAACATATCGTTTGCAATCAAGATACGGAAGTATTCGATGAATATTCACTAGTATCTAAATACTAGGCTTGTTAATTATTCGTGTTTTTTATTTGTCCGAATAAAATTTCATTATATTTTTTTTTAGTTCCAATAACGAATAATTTTGAAATTTTGTTGTAATAATTCGAACGAACAAAGAATACAAAATTACGGTTAAAAATAGCGATGTAAACTTTTTATAACTAAATCGCGCCATACACCTTCTTAAAACGCCCTAAGTTACGGCGTTACGGCAATAATGCAATAACTCCGGCAGAATAACGGAACAAGATTTCTTCGATTATTGCTTTGCTATGGGTAATCGTATTTATGTTAACACACAATTCACAAAATTTCAAACAGAAAGGTTCTATAATACAGAAGAAACTGAAGGGATTATAAAATTTTCATCTGAAAAACTCATCCTGAAATAAGAAATTTTGCATTTTTATGTATTTTATAAAATAATTTCTTTTTATTTTAGCTTTTTAATATCTTAACAATTTATTTAATTTTTTTGCAAAAAAAATTCTTCTTGTTTTATGGCGCGTCTTTTTTTCTTTTATTTGGAAATGTCAAACGGCTTATGTTTGCAATAATTGTCAAGGAAAAACTGTTGACAATTATTGCCAAGTACGAAAAAGATGCGTCTTCACTGGACATACCATAATTTTGACATTTTCTGCAATATACATAGTATGTATGTCAATGAATTTATTTTGTCAGTCAAGACGGGGGTTACAGATATTCCCAAACGCGCTATGTTAAATTTTGATGAAAGTCAATGCATATAAGTATGTATTAGAAAAAAATCCAATATTTATTGAAACAAAAGAATAACTATCTATAGTACCTTTTTTTTAAATTCAAAGTAGATACTTACAAAGAGAGCAAAACTTAATATATTCTTTTTGTATATCAATAAAAATTTAATGTTTTAATCATTACATAAAATTATACGTGTTAACGTTGTTTTATTTAATATTAAACTTTTATGGCCTTAGGTATTATAAATTATCAAATGTTTATTAAAGGTTTATGAAACAGTTTTACATACAAAATTTGTTTCATACTTTTGGTAAGTATTATTTTCATTGATTAAAAGCATCAATAAGGAAATTTTTAATATTATAAAATAATAAAAAAAATACTTTAATTTACACCGTCTGAACCATTTTCTGGCCACAAAACCGATTGTATGTAATACTTCGAATTGTTATAGGATTCATTTGAATTTATTTACTACTAAAAACGCGCTAATTCAGCGCGTTTTCTATTAAACACGTTAAGACGAAAAACAGAGCGTTTGGCACAGTTGAAACGAGCTAAATCTAGCTCAAAACGCTAAAAGGGCAACGCTGGTTAAAACAGTATTAAAGAGCATATCTAAGTAGTTTGTTTGTTCTTTTCTTTGATTTTTCTAAATAGTTCAGATCATCATCGATAATGTTAACGATTTTTACATTAGTACAATTTCTTTCTTTATTTATAGACGTTTTTAGATCAGTTAATAAAACGTTATCAGTTACCTCAGAAACGTCATATTATTCTTCATCGTAGTCATTCGTAATACATAAGTATGTACATATTTTTATCACAAAATAATCGTGAAAACATAGGATTTGCTTACTCCTTTGTTTAGATTCTTGTGGCATATTATAAAAAGCTAGTATTGGATAGGAAATTCCCAGAGTTCAGGAATAATATTAAAGTATTTTATGATTTTATGCGTCGTTCATTAATTATTCGAATTTTCGATTATACGAAAAAAATTTGTTCGAATAATTCTTCATTCTAAATTGAAAAATGCTTGTTCGTTCGAACAAAAATTTAAAAAAATTGTTCGAACTATTCAAATAATTTTTATTCGAACGACTATCATACAAAATACGTAACATTGCAGAAAATTGATGAATGGAATCAACAAAATATATCTAAGAAAAATCGATGGGTAGAGGAAGTACATAGTATTTAAACATTTTAAAAGCAATTACCTAAACCATGCAAATTTTCAAATTATAGTTGAATATACATGTACATATTTTATGTTTGCCTGGTATATATCCGCCGGTTGAACGTGTATTTTCTTTGATGAACAAGTTGTGGACCGAAGATAAAACTCAATTAAGTTAATACTAAAAAATCCTGCAACAAATACTTGAAGTTACGTCTTAGAAATGGCATGATGAAGAATTGGATAATGAACAGCTGTTTAATGTAAACAATTAAAAAGAAATAAAAATGCTGCAAAAGAAATAATTTATATTTGATAAATTAATTAGTTTGGTTTGTACTAAAAAGTATGGACAACACAGAATTTGCAATGAAGTTTTTCTTGGCAGGAATTTTCCAATTTAATGTAAAATCTGTACCACAAATTTAATATTCACATCATAAGAATGCAAAGCAAAATACTCCAATAAAATGATAAACCTGCGCCGATAGTATTTATATTTCAACGCTAAGCCGGCACCGTGTTCAAAAAATCGTTAAACCTTATATTGAAATAATTTGGTAATTAATATAAATAGACACCATAATAAACAAACGTCTATTTAAATTAATTAGTATTTTAATTTTCTTTCTTTGTTTTCGTTACTTTATCGCATTTGGAATGCAAAATTTAACAAATTAATTTGCGGTCGCCACCTAACAAAACGGTATTGCATTAGAATATTAAAGCGCAGAACTCTCTTGATCAGCTGTGGAGCTAAACACAACATGTTGACTAAATGTAGCGATAAAAATTTATGATGGAAAAAATGGCAGCAAATATGGTCACTTTATGGTCACTTTATGCATAGCACTAATGTGTACTCTTGTGCTACTCATTATATTGCATCCTTTACAATTGCCATCTTTCACTAGCCAAGGAAACATGCTCGTCCACTCTTCTTCCTCTAAACGGAGCAAGGTGTGGTCTAGAAGAGCTAATGTATAAAACTTAGTTAATTGAGCCAATTTACACTAGATTAATATTTAGTCCGCTTAACTTTTGTTCTTTCGAAAACACACTGGATTAATTCGTCTGGCATAAAGTGTATGTATGTATTGTATATGTATGTACGTATACACAGCTATGGTGGAATAATACAGGTGGTGTCGAAGAGACAACCACACTGATTTTAGGTTCGAAGCTGTCAAAAACACAAAAGAAAAATGGAATTTCGTTTCTATTTCTTTTCTTATTTGCATTTGAAACAAGTGATAAAGTGTGCTCTTTAGCAGTGTGGGTGTGCGTTAGTAATACATAATCAAATTTTGACAGACTCGTACCCAAAAAAGCCCGTTAACGCTTCGACGCTACCTGTATTATTCTACCATGATGCCAGCATAATTAATCTATTGTGAATTGGCTCATTAACAATAAAATTACTTTTGCGGAAGTTTCATTTATTGCTACGCACGCAATCCTTCTTTATTATAAAAATTGACCTGTGGACGGAATGTCTCTCAAAATAAATAAATTTATTTTTAAAGAGAGCAAATATGAACACGATTTCTCTTCACCAGTAGTTGTTTGAATGTTTATATTTTTTAGTAATCGTTAGGATCTAACTTAGGATGAGTTTGATAATGTTCTCCACACACAGGGAACACAGAAAATTGCTTTCTATGTTATTGCTGTGTTATACGGTGTTAATTGGTACTATATCGATATTACCGAAATAAATTAGGGTGTCGATATTGATACCGGTATTCAATTCAGAGCTATTTAATAGGTATCGGTTGCCAACCTTGTTTTTGTCTGTAAAACAACAAACAAACTTAATTCATTTATTCACATAACACCATAAGAACCATGGAGCGCGTGGAGAACATTTGTGAAACGAGCTGGGACAGCATGCAATGATTGAAAGTTTTTAAAAACTTTCTAATCGAATGACGACTTCAAATAATTAAAGTGTCTACATACAATAGTATGTGTTGTATTTCGTTAAAACTAAAATAGTTTTTATTTTTTCAAGCGGCTTTTACAAAAGGTATGCAAATGAATTTTATAAGCAGAAGTGATGAAAAATAAAATGTGGCTAATTTCGAAGTTTGCCCAGAAATTATATGCTATTTTCCTATCAAGAACTTGGTCTTCTTTTTGATCTTAATACTTTAAATGGCCGAAGTTTTTGGTTAGGAACTTACCCTTATTTTTCACACATATGTATATTTTTGTGTGGAATGAAACCTTTTTTCTAAGTTTCTTTATAAAAATTTTGTTAACTCTAAATTTACATATGGTTGCATTACATAATATAATGACGCCTATATCAGGAGGAAAATCATTAATTCTTTCATCTTCATTAGTCGGTCACCAATGCCTATTTGTATACCAAGTTTCAGCTTTCTAGCTGTAGTGTTAGAGCCCTATATTTTGGAGGGACTTAAATACAGTTAAGGGAATCTAGGCCCTGATCAAAGTGTTGGAAACATCAGCTATTTAAAATACCAAGATTTTTAACTACAAACACGCTACCTTTCAAGAAAAAAACAATTGTACTTTTGCCTCCCGCGTATTGTTTTTATTTTATGTATTAAGCCAGTAATAAAGAAACACTTCTTTGTCTACATGGTGTGCTTCAGACAAGAACACGGTTGATTATTTAATGTACAGTGACTTGAAATTATAAAAAAATCTAATAAATCCCTAACTCCTGAGCTACGAAACCGATTTGCATGAATCGAATTGCTATATATAGAAGAAATCGTAAATTTTGCATTTGTTGCATCGCAGAGTGCGTCGCCACTCAAATTTTGTTTGTGTTGCTACTTATTAGTGAGGTGATAAAGCTATCCACCAACGAAACGTCAAGCGTTTTATATGTTTCCAGAAGTAAAAACACAATACTGCAATAAAGGGCTTATTACGTTTGAACACGAACTATTTATACTCCTTTCCCAAATTCAGTCAGATAATATTTTTACTGCCAGCAGCCATTCTTTTATTTTTTCCAAAAGCCATATTCCCTATTTCCCTGCAATATTTTATAGCATAAAATATTTTTCGTACCACATCAACATCATATGAAACACGTTTGTTTGCTGGATAAGCTTTGTTAAAAAAGAAATACAAAAAATATACGAGTATAAGCTTCCGCTATGTTTCCATTCGAAGGTCCCTCATCGAAGATTAATTTTTTTTTTTATTTATTTATTTTATTAGTATTAAAAATACTTTAAATATTCAAAAATATTACATAAATTCATATTACATTAGTTATAAGTTCTATATAAATAAATTGTATATTACTACATTTGTACATTTTTTTCTAAATACATTGTAATTTCTTTCAAGTTTCATATTGTTTGGTAAATCGTTGAAAGCCTTTATAAAAAAAGGGATCTTTGCATATGTGTTGTCATGACTCTTTGGATTCGAAAATCTTCAGTATTTCTTAGTGCATACGGTTGTACTTATCCAACATATTTAATTTGATCGCATAGATATTCTGGGGCCTTGTTTAATTTTTTTAATAAAAATTAAAGTGTTGAATTTCAGTCTTTGATTTTTATTTAACCATTTTAGTTCTCTAAGCATTTCGTTGATGTGTTTATATCGATTGCATTTTAGTATAACCCTCATTGCTTTGTTTTGTAGTTTTTGCATTCTTTCTACATGACTATCATTACAGCAAGTATATATTATTGTCGATCCGTATTCAAAATGTGGTTTTATTATTATATTATAAATATTTATTGCAGTTGTTTTTGATATTTTTTTTCGTATTCTTTTAAAAAATCCGATTTTTCCCCGATTTTTTTACAAGTATAGTCTATGTGTTCTTTAAATTTTAAGTCTTTATCTATTATAAATCCGAGATATTTTATGTGTTCAACCTTTTCTATTATTTTATCGTTAATTGTAAATATTGCTTCAGTGTTCATATTTATTTCAATTATTTTTGGTTTATTTTCGTTTAGTTTTAATTTATTCATTTTTAACCAGGTATTAATTTTATTGATGTCATGGTACCTATTTGCTCTGAAACTTTCATCATCATCTCCTTCAGTGTATATTAATGTATCATCTGCGTATAGGACCATTTCACTTCTATCTAATACCTTTGGCATATCATTAATATATATAATAAAAAAAGAGCTCCCAAAATTGAGCCTTGTGGTACACCGAAATCATTTTCAATTTCATTTGACAAAACATTATTAACTTTAGTTATTTGCTTCCTATTTTTTAAATACGACTCGAACCAATTTATGTCCGTACCTTGTATTCCATACATATAGAGTTTTTTTCACCATAATTTGTCTGTCGATTGTTTCAAATGCTCGTTTAAAATCTAAAAAAATTGCCATCACTTTTTTTGTTTTTTCTATATTTTTCCATTTACTTATTACATAATTTACAGTCGTTTCACATGAGTATCCTGATTGGTACTTTGACAATATAGAGTTTTCTTCAATATATTTTTCTAATTGTTCTTTGACAACTTTTTCCAAAATTTTTTCACAGGTTTTCAATGTGTTTATTGGCCGGTATTCTTCGCATTTATTTGTTTTTGTCACTTTTTCAATTGGTGTTATCATAGTTACTTTCCAATTTTCAGGGAATTCACCTGTCTCTAACGATTTATTTATAATTTTTAATATTGATTCTCCTGTTACGTTCCAGTTATCAAGAATGATTTTATTAGATATTTTATCACAGTCAATTTTATTTTTCATATGTATAATTATATTCTTAAGTTCTAAAATGTTTATTGCACGGAATGAATTTTTGAATTGTTGGTTTATCACAGTTATTTGGTTTTCATATTGCTCATATTCTATGGAGTCTCTTATTACTTTAATACTATCTACAAAATACTTATTGAACTGACTAGCAATTTCTATATTATCCTTATATTATACTTGGTTAAATATCACAGTTTTTATCACATTATGTTTTTTTTTAATTACTAGATCTTTGATCTCTCTCCACATTTGTTTTTGATCACACGCATTGTTAATTTTATTATTAATGTATTTATATTTTTCGTTTTCGATTTTCACTTTATATAAATTTCTTATTGTTTTGTAATTGGTCCATGCCTAATTTGTATTTTCCAATTTTGCTGTTTGGTATTTAATTATTTTATCCTTTTTTATTAAACGTAATTCACTAATAAACCACCGATTTATATTGCTTTTTTCCCGTATAATTCTTTTATTAGTAAATTTTTGTATAGTTTCTTTAAAGCAATTATCAAATAAGGTTACATTTTCATTAATGTTTTCATTTTCATTGTATACCATATTTTTACTTAACTCTGTGTTAAATGTCTCTTTATTGTACTTAAAAATTTATAATTCTTGGTTGTCTATGTTGGTATAATAATTTTTTTTAGTTTTAATTAAAATATTTATCATTTCATGATCTGCTATTTTATTTGTAGTGCTGTTGTTTACTGATATATTACAATTATTTGTTATAACAAAGTCAATTATTGTTCTAGAATTTTTTGCTACTCTAGTATATTCACTAACTAATTGTCTAAGACCATTACCATTTAGTATACATTCAAGTTGATTTTTATGTGTCGAATTTTTAGACCAATCGATATTAAAATCTCCTGTTATTAAAATATCACAGTTAAAATCACTTATTTCATCTAAAACTTCTTCAAAACTTTTACAAAACTCCGACTCTCCATAACTAGGCGATCTGTATATTGCAGCAATTATTATTTGATTGTCTTCACATGTGGCTTTACATACTAAAATCCAGTATTTAACACCTTCTATCTTTTCAATAATTTTAGTTAGTTTCCATATCTTTTTAATATAAATAATGACTCCACCAGTAGAAAGCGACATAATATGATCATACCCTTGTAATATAATTTCATTTTCTTCTATGTCTTTTGTAATGTGGGTCTCCGAAAGTATAAATAAGTCCGGGTTTTCTTTAGATGCAATGACTTCCACTTGATTATAATTATTTACCAATCCTTGTACATTTGTGTATATAGCACGTATATTCTTTGATTGTTAAACTGATAATAAAAAGCCAATTCTTCTCATTTTTAAATTCAATTTATTCTGATAAACGGGGCATTCTCTACTGTTTGTAAAATGGTTTTCATCTAAATCCATAGTTAGTTTATTGTTCATTTTCATGCAATTTATACATTTCATTATCTGCTCCGTATTTTTGCATTCTTTTGTTTTATGTTGTCCATGACATCTCAAGCATATTTCCTGATTTTTTGCATTCTTTTGCGATATGGTTATATCCTCTACACTTAAGGCACTGCGTAACATCTGTTCCATCGAACACTCTACATTTTTCCCATCCTATATTTACTTTCCTTGCTTCTATCATTTTCGTATATGTTATTTTCTCTCTTTCTTCAATATTCTCACTTTGGATTACAACCGTTCCATTTCTTCTATTTTCTACGGCTGTAATTTTTAAATTAACTGGATCAACTTTATCATTTAGTGCTTCCCTTGTGTTTTCTACCCCTTGTTTCTCCTTTGGTTTTACAATTAAGGGTACCTGTTTGTTAGCATCTGGTAGCACTGTTTTTTTAACCGACTCTGCATATGTTTGCTTTTTTTGGTTTCTTTTAATAACTTCTTTATTTCGTTACACATATTTTTGATCTTTTCTTCTATTGACTTGCACATTTCTTTATTGTTGTTTTCAAAATCATTTACATTAATATATAATTTTTTAACTTCTTCCACATTTTTTTCACATGATTTTTGAACAGTATCCATTTTTTAACCTTTCTTCGTATCTTTTTTCTATTGCCTCTAACAATTTTTTTATTTCACTCTCGTTTTGTTTTAATGATGATGAAAATTCGTGTTTATAATCTACAAGGTTTTGTTTGTTTTTATGTACATCTTCTTGTATATCTTTTAGGATCATATCGACATTGTGAATGTACTGGATACAATCCTCGCATACAAAACGTAAACGTAAAAAATTGCTTTCTTGCAAAGTTTTTTGGGAATACTGATCAATACCGGAACACTTCATAGAACTGTGATATGTTTTTTTACACACCCCCTTACATTGAATACCCGTTTCCCCACGAATGGATGACTTGCATTTACTGCACTCAGCCATGACTGAACGCTTTTATTGTTTATTATTATAAAAACGTTTGTTTTTATAAAAACTTTATTTTCCACTAATTATAATTAGTATTTTTTATGGTTTTTAATAGTCCTGTCTATTTTTTTAAAACCAATTATTATTTTATATTATTTTTTTATAGAGCTTTAGTTTTTACACTTCTTTACATATGGCGTTGCCAGACATAAAAAAAATGAAGGTATCCAAGTCATAATATATGAAAAATTTCAAAAGTAGTGCTACATAATTTCTCCGCTAAGTTCAAATTTATTAAGTAAAAACGTGTTTCGTTCCTGAGTTAACGGTAAAAACCCCAAGTCAATTTACTAAAACTCAAAATATCTTCGAATTGTCTTTTTGTGACTTGGTTTACTTCAGCTCTGAGCCATCCAAATGAAAAAGGGCAAGAATACGTGTAAGTACGCTCTGCACAATTATTCTATGAGACGAACACCACTAGTCTAGAGCAGAGATTGCCAAACGCACACAACGACACACACGTTTGGTTCGTATTTTAATGTAACGATGTGCGTACACTGAACCAAATTTCTTATTGAAAACCAAATATTCGCGCCATTTATTTCGCTAAGATAAACAATTAGGAAATAACTAGACACCGAAACTTAATGCTTTTATGATTACCTTTTATGCGCTTGAAAATGCACTAAAAAACGACAAATATGTACTAAAAACTGAAAAGATATACACATGTTTTAATCATGTATTTATTTAAGAAAAAAAAAAGAACAAAGAAAATAACAACAAAAATATAAAGATCGAAATGTATAAATGTAGTACATCCATATCGTCATATGAATTCATAAAAGCCCTAAGTTATATTGAAAAAATTTTAGACGCCAAGCAAAACATTCTCTAATATGGAAAGTCAACCAACATTTTTCAAAATTTTTTCAGTTTAAGCTTATTAAGGAATTGGTACAATTTTAAAAAGTAATATGGTATGGTATGATATGATATGGTGCATGGTAATCAGTCAAGAAGTTGATTTGAATTTTTTTGAAACTTAGTGCTTTTTTGAAAACATATGACGATATGTAACATTTATGTGACGCGAAAAATAGAAAGGTACCTAAGGGTAAAAACCGATTTTGTTCAGGAGAGCCATTTTAAAGATTTAAATACGTGTATCTTTGGTGTACCATCAATTTCATAAAACGCGCATATCTCTGGGAGGGAACACTTTTGCGGCATGGGATCGGTCTCATTCGATGCTCAGATGTTGTCCACATCAGAAAAAAAACAAGTGAAAATTTATTTTTTTTACCCTTAGGTCCCTTTCTCTATGCGCTGTCACCTATGCATATTTACAATTAAAAAATATAAAAATAAGTATCTATTTAATTCAGGCAAAGATTTAGATATGTCAAAAAATGCATTAAAATAAATATTAAAATGTATTGTTTACATACATAAATAAATACTTTTTAATACTTTCGAATGTGAAATTGAGTCTGTTAGGTCTCAGAAAATTTTTAAAATTGAAAATAAACGTTCAAATTCGACAGAAGTAAAAGCTTCTAGTTCCTTTGTAGTATATTCACTTTCAGCACTGTTGTTTTCTATGAAATTTAAATTAAATGAGCCGGTGATTTGTTTAAATGTTTTAAATCCTTCATTTTTTTAAACTTTATCTAACTTGTTTTGAATTTCCTTACCAATGTTACCTTCTACAGCATAAATTTTATTTATGGCATCATCTATTAATTTTATTTGAGCATACAATGAATTAGATTCCTCCAATTTCGTCATTGTGTCAACCATAAAGTCATAATTGGAAGACACAAACACTATGTTGACTTTAATATTTGATGAATTTAAAATTGTTTTAATATCTTTAAATTATTCAAAGTTTTCAGCATATTACTTTACTGCTGCCAACCATGTTCCCCATCTGGTTGTTATGGGCTCTGGAGGAAGACATAAATCGGGATACTTTCCTTAATATGCGGGAACACGTGATGGTGCTTTACGGAATATGTTTTTCCTATCACTGGGTCTTCACATAGCAGTTTCATTGCTGAGAACAAGCAAAACCGTCAGCAGAGTTTTGATAGTTCGGTTGCTTTTAGGTGGATAAAAGTTTATTATTTTAAATATTTCTTCGGTTTTGCACTCCATTACGTGTTTTTTTTTAAATAGATATGCAGTTTTTAGTTTTCTAAATTCAAATTCGCAAATGCACTGACTACAGAAAAGGGAAATTACAGCAGATTGATAGGCAATAATTGCTCAAGCAATCATTGCGCAATAGATTGTCAATCGCGGTCCACATCTAACAATTTTCATGAACGCAATCAATTTTTGGCAATTGCCGCAATGGATATTGCTACGTGAAGACCCAGTGTAAAGAAATCAATGAATCAATGTCATCAAACTTGTCCCTTATATCTTCTGCAACACGATGCATCGCATGTGCTAAACAAGTAACATGCAACAGTTTTGGGTAAAACACTTTTAAAACATCTGCTGACTTTACCATATATGGCGCCGCATCACTCACATATAACAGTATTTGGTTTTTATTGAAATTTTCAGCTAATAGAGTCATTAAATACACGAGCAATTGTTGCGTGGTTTGCTTTTTCCAATTCAACCGTATTAAGCAGAAACTTTTGTTTGCTTTTCTTTTCATCAGCATCTAAAATCCCTACAATAACATTAGCCAGATAGTGGCCTTCAATATCTGTCGTCTCGTCAATAGACATCCATAAGAAGTTGGAGTTTAATTTTTCTTTTAAATGATTTTGTTGAGCACTGTATGGTTTGTCAATATAGATATGTTTTCCTAAGAGTGGATTCATCAGGAATTATCGTTTAAGTGTACTTTTTTAAGAAATTTCTTAATTCAATATTGTTTAATTTATGAAGCGGAATGTCTGCTGATATAAATGCTTTACGTAGATCCATGTTAAATTCACTTGTCTTATATCCAAGCTTTGTAAGTAGTGGTTGAGATGCCTTTGCTATTATCTTATCCAATAACACATTGTGATTTGGCTTTTTAAATGCTGATCCACTTGAAACTTTGTATCTTATTGCTTTTTCGCAAACATTACAAAATAGAACTCTTCCATCAGTCAATAAACCTGCGTTTTAAGACGCGTATTTCTACAAATTATTGCTAATGGATTCTTTTGCTTTTGGCATTTTTCTGAAAATAGTTATTTTATTTTCATAAAACAAAACCTTTAAATTAAGCATACTATTTATCTTTAAGTTTAGGCTGATTTGAAAAAAATGTTGATTAAAAAAAACAAAAAAGTAAAAATTATTATTATAAATATACAAAATCAATGAAATTGAATTTTAGTTTTGTTTTGAAAATGTATTAATATATCATTTTTTATGACTATTTGTGATTTCAGAAGAAAGGCAAAATTGATGCTTACATCCTGTGTTGTACTTGTGTAATTTTAATTATTTTCTATATTCAGGTGCAGAGCGTACCTGCAGCATATCAGAACCCGGTACTATTATTGTATTTGTACAATTTGATAAAAAATCTTTTGACAATTAAAATGTTGTTTGGATACTTAGTAACGCATAACAAAGCAGAAAAATCTCTTCCCGGCTAGAATTTGATAAGAAATGTTTCTTTCATTCTGTAACATCAGTGAGTTTATCTTCAAAAGCACTTCAATTAATAGCCATTTTTCTATAAAATAAAAACAAAGTTTGATGTAAGAATTTAATTTTATATTGAAATGAAAATTTTTTGGCTTAAGTTCAAATCTGAGTTTACCCATATCTTCTTAATTTAAGAAATTATTTTTAGATAAATTCATTATATTTTATTAAAAGAGTACTATTTTATTTGAAACAATTTATTCATCAGACTAGCAGAACGGATCAATACTGATTGCGAGGTCGCTACACCATCTCATCAGCGTTCTTTGTTCGATTTTACCACTTTTGACGGTGGATACTAATAACTAGGAATATCAACTATTTAACCGTATTATTTAACGAATTACAATACGAAAAGTGCAACTTATTCATTTCTTACAAGTGAAATCAATTTCGGTTGGTACGAAATTCCATCCCAGATTCCATCTCAATAATCAATTGCAATTCGTTTTTAACAAAATGAATTTATCCAAATATAATTTCTTAAATTAAGAAGATATGGGTAAACTCAGATTTGAACTTAAGCCAAAAAATTTTCATTTCAATATAAACCTTAAACAGTTCAACAATCACGTATAAATATTAATTGTTAAAAATGTTTTTAATTAAATCCATCTGTTTTCTTAGCAGGCTGAATAAGAATTACCGAATTCGTATTTTTTAAATCAATTGTGGTTGAAATTCCATTGTGTTTCTATATCAGAAATATACAGGTTATATTGAACCAAAACCTTTATCGTCTGGTCCAACCGCAATACAGATAAGTAAATGGAAAAGTTAACAAAATTTTAAAAAGACACCTATCAAAATACCACTGTTTTACATACATACGTACATCATACGAGTTTCAAAGAAAAAATTAAATTAAAATAATGAAATAAAATATGTTTGTTATATTTTACAATTTAAAATTTTTTCTTACACCGTCAAGTTATTTATATTTTTGGTGTTATTATTATATCAAAAAACAGCGTTGACAACTTACTGAATTCATTTAATAATTAGTTGATCACTGTACAAAATCCTATCTGATAACATATTGGATATTTTTGAAAAATAAACCTTTTATCCTTCACAAAATTGGAAAAAAACGCAAAAATTAAAAAAAAAATGTAAATGAGATTGTGCCGTGGTTTTTTAAATAAATTGTGGAACAAACTTTTTTAAATAAAAAGTGAATGTAATAAAAATAACTAAAATGTATCGAAAATTCTAAAAAAAATCAGGATTCGAAACCGTGCCACCACCCGGTAGGGTACTGTTTCAAACCCTGACCAACTACTTATTATTTTTTTTTTAATTTTTGATACATTTTAGTTATTTTTATTACTCTTACTTTTTATTGGAAAAAGTTCGTTTTTTAAGAATTTTTGATAGCTTTAAATTTCAATATGAAGATAATATTGGAACATTTTAATCATTAGACTAACAGATTTATGTAATAGTTGGCAATTTTTTTAATCAATTTTGGGAGAATTGCTTCATTATTAAATCTTTTCTTACGTTTCAAATCATTTCTTTGTTTAGTCGAAGACCACTGGCTTTTTGATAAAGACGTTGAAACACTTCTTGGATGTGTGAAAAATTATATAAGTTCTAATTTATTTATTTATTCGTGAGCTTCTACAACAAAACTTGAGTTTTAAAATAGTAGAAGTATACAATTAGTTAACAATAATTACAAAGAGAAAAATAAGAAAAAGAAAATGAATTATCATGATGTGAACTACATTACAGTGTTGCAATTTGAAGAAAAGAAAAAAATAAAAATTTAATATTATAATAATGAATCAAGTTGTCAAAAAATAAAAGTTACGTTTGAGAATAGAACTGAAAAATTTTCCTCTTAAAATCGAATGCGTTGCTTGTTGCCCTAATGTGTACTGGGATAGTATTCCAGAGACGTATAGTGGGTATAAAGAATTGCCAGTCCGAAATTAGCGTACGGTATCTCATGGGTATTACCGTTTTGTTCCTTTCAGATCGGGTGAAATTGAGACGATTTGAATTCACTTCAATTTTAGTAAAAACATTTTTTGTTTACTATTTTCGAAATATTGAAATTAGGTATGAAATTTCGGAATAGAAAATAGAAAAATGTAGAGTGCGTCACGTAGGGTGCGTCACAAAGGGTTCATGTCTTCTGACAAAACACGACAAAATTTTTTGGCTGCAAATAAGTTATTTTAGAATTCTATTATATTCATCTATCTTTTAGGAACTATATTTTGTGTACTTTATTATGCGAAAATTCGCAAAAAATTAAGAAAACACACTTTAACTTTCAAAGTTACTCCCGTTTTTTGTAGCGTGCGTCACAAAACTTTATTATTTTTATGCCATTCGAAAGTACACTTATATCCCACTAAAAACCATGCATAAGTTGATGGTACCTCTTTTGAAAGACCAAAATAATTTTATATATTAATGTGAAAACGCGTACGAATGTAGGGTTCTCACGCAGAATTTACTCATATGTATGTATGTACATATGTATCATGCGATTTCAAACTTTGTAGTTAAAATAAATTTGGCAATTGAATACAATTGAAAATTCTTAAAGAAAATATAAATTTTCTTTTATTTCGAAGTTTTGAAGTGAAATTTAAATTTATGTACATATTTAAAATATTTTGATTAAAATCATTCATTTTCTAAGCCATCTGTTTAAAATATTAACATTAAGTAAGATCTTATAATTTAGCGTTAATAGATAATAGATAAATATATACATATATGCAGAAATAAAATTTTGTCAACAGTTTTCCCGAGAAGTCTGTTTTACATCACTTCAAGTATTCTTCCTGGTGTTGAAAAAACTCCTTCGCTTGTAGCTGAGCTGGATGGTACACACAGTATTTGTTTGGCCAATTTTTGCAGAAGCGGAAGATTTTTAGCTTTTTTCCAAAAACTTTAAATTTATAGGTCTTGTTCGTCTGTGAGAACACGAGTGAAAAATCGAAAAAGAATTCCAGATGTTTTTCTTCCAAATGTTTGCCAGTCGAAACTCGGACTTATACTGCTACTTTGACACTGTTCATTCATATGAGTGCATTAATGCATACCGGCACAACGTTTTATGTCTTCATGTCAAAATTGAAAACCACGTAGCTATTAAAAATATGTAAAAATTCCAAAATCGAAAAAATCACGAAACACTCACGCAAAAAATCTACTCATGCACGCTCAATCACGCTAAGTTTTTTTATACTCACGATCATGCACGCTCACGTGATTGAAATAAAAAATAGTTTACAAAGGAGTTAGAACAGAATGCAATGTTGTTATATTTAGACACGCTCATATTACGAAAAAATAACACATTGACAATAGATTGGTAGTAAAAACCAACGGCCTCAGGACGCATCCCCAACTATTACTCTAACCATCCTAAACATGCGAAAATTAACACAGCACAGAATTTCGCGAAAAGAGTTTTGCAGATTAGCGACACAATATACCATAAACAAAATATCAGAAGGATAAGGAAAATATTAAAAGGAATAGTTTTTCGTTTAACATGACAAATGACATTATTCAACACGCTATTAAAAATATCAACCAAGTGCCTACTGAAAAAACCGAAAAGATTTTTAAATCAATGACTCACGTTCCTGGGTTTTCTGAAAGAATTTCGTACCCGGATATTTTCGATAAACAAAACGTTAATATTGATTTTAAGACTGACAGAACACTTAATATGTTATTTTCGAACACAAAATCAAAGTTGGATTTATTAGAGAAATCCAATGTAATATCAAATACCTTGCAACGGCGATGGGCTTAATACTTGTAATAAAGTATATGTAGGAACGATAAAACAAAAAAAGGCACAACAGAACAAAAAGCAGAGTTAGCAGCCCACTGTGCAAATAATGGACACTCTCCCAATATTAGTAATACAGCAATATTACAACAAGAAAACAATTACAAAAAAAGGTATACAATTGAGATGTTACATATAATTAATACTCCCGCGAACATACGAATGAATTATAAAACAGGCACAGAAAATTGCGCGCCTGCATATACATAAACACATAATAAGTGTGTTCGAGTACCCAAAAGTTTTTAAAAAATTTTACTGCATTTTACGAAATTGCGTGCGTTTACTCAAGTTACAGTAAATGAGAACACAAATTGAGAGCGTAAAGTCACAGTTCTTGGGTGAGAATTTACTAATTTTTACTGTAGAAATTTCTTGTGGTAAAATTTAGTAAAACCAAAAAAACATATGTATGTATGATTCAAAGGTAAACAAACAAAAGTAAGAAAACAAAAAGGATACTATTTGTGAAAAAATTACTTAAAAAAAGGAAAGTCTGAAATAAACTAATATAAAATAATAAGCAAACAATTGGTTTTAAACTATTCATTCGTTAAATATGATATATATGACTTTTAAAACGAAATAAATGTTGTAAAAACCATTTACAGCCATTTTTGTTATTATTTTGTTATTTCCTTGGAGTTGTGAAAATGCTAAGTATATGGTTACTTAGAACTGCACTTGCTGTTAAGGTAGTCAATAGCAAAAAAAAATCAGACTTTTGAATAAATTTAATCAGAAACAACTTAGGAAAATCAAATAAAATTAATATAAACACATTTAAACGATTATAGAAAATAATTTGTTTATATTTTCTTAAAATATTCGTGTTATAATAAATATTGCATCGAGTACCAACAAGAAATAGAGTTGAGTAGTCCAAAGTGTAAATATATTTAAGCACTACATTGATTTCCAAGCAGATGTTTGCGCAATCCTACTAATTTTTGCAATTTTTCCGTTCGAGTACTTTTTTGGGCAACAGCTTTTTTGAGAGTAAAATTTTCTGTTTACTCAGTAATTACTCATTTACTGCATTTTACTGTAAAAGTACTCGAACACAGCTAAAGGCATTACAAATGCGATAAAGTAACGAAAATAAAGAAATAAAATTAAAATACAAATTTCGTTAAATGTGCGTCGGTTCATTATGGTATTTATATTAATTACATAATTAGTTCAATATAAGGTTCAAAGATTTTTTGAGCACCGTGGCGGCTCAGCGTTGAAATATAAATACTATCGGCACAGGCTTGTAATTTTATTGGAGTATTTTACCGTGCATTTTTATGTTGTGAATATTAAATTTGTGGTGCAGATTTTAAATTAAATTGGAAAATTCTTGCCAAGAAAAACTTCATTGCAAATTCTGTGTTGTCAATACTTTTTAGTATAAGCCAAACTAATTAATATAGTAAAATTAAATTACTTCTTTTGCAGCATTTTTATTTCTTTTCAATTGTTTACATTAATCAGCTGATCATTATCCAAATATTAATCATGCCGTTTCTAAGACGTAACTGTTGAGTTCAACAGTTTCAGAACAGTTGAGCTCAACAGCTACGTCTTATGAACGCGACCAATTGTTTAAATTTAATTAATAAATTTTGATATGTATGTATTTGATAATTTTCAAAATTTAATTTGAAAATATAGTGGGTAGTTATGAAATACAGTTAAAAATGGTGCAGCATTAGTAATTCGTTTATTTAAACCAACATTAATATCATTCGAAAAACGATGTTTAATTTGTGCTTTTGTTGACTTTAGTAACTCAAGATATTATTTATGGTCCGAGAAGATCTACGTTACGTTTTTAATATGTTTTCCGTTTTTATTAACTTATTTTTAAAAAATATGTGATATATTGAATTAAAAGTTATGTCACCGTTCTGTTAGTATTAAAATGTTTTTATGTTTTTATTGACTTATTTGAAATAAGAATTTGACGTATTGAAGTAAAAGTTATTATATCAATAAAGAAAAATAATGTACTGTTTTGTTTTAAAAAGTACTGTTTTTTTCCTCAATGAACTTTTTTTTGCTTTTAGAATATGGCAACCCTACCTCGCTACGACCGAACCCATGAAGAACCCTGAGATCATCCGTTTTGAAAGCTTTATTTCAGCTATCAAAAATTCTTTAAAAAACGAACTTTTTCAAATAAAAAGTAATAAAAATAACTAAAATGTATCAAAAATTAAATAAAAAATAAATTAATAATGGTTGGTCAGGATTTGAAACCGTACCTTCTTACCCGGTGGCACGGTTTCGAATCCTGAACACAACACAATGCTATTTTTTTCTAGAATTTTCGATACATTTTAGTTGTTTTTATTAATTTTACTTTTTATTTGAAAAAGTTTGTTCCGCAATTTATTTAAAAAACCAGGCACAATCTCATTTATAATATTTTTTTTTAATTTTTGCGTTTTTCCAATTTTATGAACGATAAAAGGTTTATTTTTCAAAAATATCCAATATGTTATCAGATAGGATTAAGTACAGTGATAAAATAATTATATAATGAATTTAGTAAGTTCTCGACGTTTTTATTTGATATAATAATAACACCAAAATAAAAAATAACTTGACGGTGTAAGAAAAAATATTAAATTATAAAATATAACAACATATTTTAATTCATTATTTTAATTTAATTTTTTCTTTGAAACTCGTATGATGTACGTATGTATGTAAACTAGTTGTATTCTGATAGTTGTCTGTTTAAAATTTTGTTAACTTTTCCATTAACTTATCTGTATTGCGGTTGGACCAGATGATAAAGGTTTTAGTTCAATATAACCTGTATATTTCTGATATAGAAACACAATCGAATTTCAACCACAATTGATTTAAAAAATACGAATTCGGTAATTCATATTCAGCCTGCTAAGAAAACAGATGAATTAAATTAAAATAAATTTTATTTAAATCTTCTTCTGCGTTTACTAAGTAAGAAAGAGATATAAATATGAAAAATTACGATAATGTCGCAAACAGAAAGCATTTTGCTCTCAAATCCAACCCATAATTCGGCTTATTTTCGTAATATTTAACCATTAATCCGCGTCCAATTCCGTAGTGCGTGCTATCGACATGCGATATTCCTCAAAACAATGATTTCTTAGGTGTTTTTAATGAATGTAAGACCAGTTAATTTTATATGAATATGAAGAAATCAATTTTTTATATCGTAAGATCTAAACTTATCATTTTATATATGTTAAATTGGGGAAAATACGAAAATATGCAAAAAAAAATTAAATACAAATATGTACTATATATATACTATTTTTGGAAATTTCCCCCCAAACATTCCGATCCAAAAATCCAAAGTTCATATGTATGATATGTACGATAGGAACTGATTGTTTGAAAAATATTTGATGAACTGCGAACTATTCTTAGAATACATTTTAATTAAGCCCACATTAAATTATTCAATTGGATAATGCAATCTAGGAGCTAAATATAAATTTGTCGAAAGTAGGTATTGGCAATACTTTTATTCAAAATACACATGCATTTTAAATTTTTATTCCAAATACAAAATAGTTTTTAATAAAAGTTTAATTTTCACAATGGAAATTATATTTTGTAAGTTTTTTTACTCTATAATTTTGCTGTTTTTTAATAAACATTGAATCATACAATTTTTCTGATGTTCGCATATTTTTCAGAATTTTTGGCATTTTAGAGATATTTTTCAAGATTTTTGGCTGCCGATTGCCAATTATATGATTTTTTTTTTGGGAATAATTTCCAATATTGCAGTTGCAATTGCGCTATTTTCGCGGGGTTTTCAATTTTTTAGTTTCTTCGCTAATTACATTTTAAACAAAAGAAAAGTTTATTTAAAACAACCAAATATTGATTTAATTTAAATCAAGAGTTAAAACAAAAACATTTATTATTAATTAATTCCAATGCTTTAAAAGCTTATAATAAAAAACAAAAAAGCCAAATAATTTAAATGCTTCATAACCTTAAAGTATGAGATTCATTTTAAGTCTTTGGATGACTAAATCAAACACAACATAGATATCAATTTTATAGATTCTATATGAAATATAAATTGCGAAATATTGAAAGTTTTTAAAAGAATTCTGTAATCTTAGATTGTTTTTGTTTTAAAGAATCGTTTACAATAAATGATTCTATTTTTTCAAAAATCAAGTTTTGCTCAATTTCGTTGTCAGAACAAAATTTTCTTATTATTTCAAGGGAATCTAAAACTTCTTTTGAAGTAATTTTTCTTTGTTGGCAATGAAAAACTTCAACAGCAGAATCATAGGGATCTTCATCTTCAAAATTATTAAGATATTCTTCACCAGTGTGTTCCAATACAATTGAAAAAACAGAGTTGACTATACGCGAGTTTTTTTTGACTATACGCATGCCAACAAAACGTGGACTTTAAGCGAAAATGGACTACAAGCGAAGTGGACTTTAGAACAAATAATTTGTATGAAATTCAAAAAAACCTGCAAATGAATACGATAGTTTTGGCTTACATCCGTTTTTGGTCTTTAAGCGGAATGGACTATAAGCGAAAAGTACTGTATTATTAAAATATTTTTATGTGTATATTAAAATACGTTTCGAGTGGACTTTGAAATTTATGCAAAAAAAAACTTTCAAATTCAAATCACAGAATATTCCCTTATATTTATACAGGAACGCGCATTAGATAAAATACTCACCAGCTGTTTTCAGTTTGTCAAGAAATTCATTTGACTTTAAATAGCAAACGAATTTTTTAAGCTGAATTTTGACAAATCTCATGGACATGTAAATAATTATTTTTATAATAAATATACTTGCATCCGTTGACTTTGATTCAAATTCAAAAAAGGAGAATGGCAAAATTAGCACAGCGATGCCAAGCCGATTTATACAAGTTGTTGTGTATGGCATCATAGTTCAAAACTGAACTACATACATATTTGAAATGAAATTCAGCTAGTTCGACTATTTCAATTGATGGAATCGTTCAATTTAAGTAGTTCTTTCGTGAACTCCCCAAGACTATAGCAGTGTATGATTTGCAAGCTGTCATGCAATTACCTAAAGGCGATGTCACCGCATTTTATTACAAGTCAAAACTAAATGTTTTCAACTTCACTATAAATGACATAAAAACGAATAAATGCCAATGCTTTGTATGGGACGAAGCCAATGAACGCCGTGACAAATGACATCGGTCCTTTAAATATGGCAGATTTTAAAATGTCGCTAGTAAAAACAATTCGAGTTCAACGAGAAACACCAAATTCTGTTTTTATAAGACCGCTTACGCTGACAAAAAGTTCAAATAAGCGTTTGTTATTAAAAAAAGATGCAAGCAAAAGCGATTTATTTAAACAAAGCTTTTCATACCAAACCAGGTATACCAGAAAATAAGAGAGCCGATATTAATGAGTTGATTAAAAAAACTTATTCAAAATTTTTATAAGCCATTTTATGATAATCTGTAAACATTTCATAGTCAGAGTTTCGTTACCAATGTATTTTGGTATTTAGTTATTATTTTGAGCTGATATCCCGGGCAGCTATGCTCGTTAAAACTTTTCATTTAATCTTAGAATTTATTCATAAGAATAAAATAATAATAATACTAATTATTAGTTTTTAATTACTTAAAGTAGAAAATTAACATTTTTCGTTTGTGAATTATATCTTGAGTTCCTTAATATTTTAAGTTCAAAAGACTGTTTCTGTGAGTTATATTTATTTTCTATGATATGCATAAGTATGTACATAATATATATATTTGAAGTTCAAAAGACTGAAAATAAAATGTATTAACACGAACTTATTGCTTTTTTTTTCTCAACAATAACGACACATTATAACTTATGACAATAACATCATAATGCAAAGGAGAGTTAGTTCTTATTCAGGAAAAAACCATAAATGGCTACTTGGTTTTTATTTTTCTTTATGGATATGTTAAATATACTATGCTGTATTGGTTTATTTTTAAATTATAGGATTTCCTCTTTTCTGTGTAAGGGCGGGAGTCATTTGAAAACTTGAAACGTGTTTTCTGCAAAATCGATTTTTTTGACTTATGCCGGTCTTGCAGCAAATGAGCGATGTATAGTTCTCTGATGTTTTAAAAAAAATCTTTTCTAAAACCTGATTGGTATTTTGAAATTATATTGTTTTGATCAAAACAGGTTGCTATTTGTTCTTTTACGACAGTTTCAATATTTTTCTGAAAGTTTTTAGTGTATTTATTGTCCTAAATTCTTCACATTTTGCTGTTTTTGCAACTTTTTCTATTGGAGTTATGGACGATAGCTTTCAGCTTTCCCGGAATTCTCCCACTTCAAGGGATTTATTTACAATTTTCAATATTATTTTGCGCATAACACTACAGTTGTTCATTATTATTTTTTGAGTTTATATGAAAATTTCGTTCGATATCGAATGCCGTAATTTGCCCCCAGGTTTATTTTTTATATCTTTACATATAAGTTTAAGCTCTTGTAAATTAATTACACGAAAGCTAAATTTGTATTTATCAGATTTAAATGGTTTACATATTTCATTCGTCCACAAAATTTCTAATTGTTTCAATGCTATTAACAAAGTATTTATTAAGTTGGGTAGCTATTTTATAGCTTTTTATACTCTTAACCAAAAAATTTGGAAATGGGATACATATCATTTAAGACCCCATAAAATATATATATGTATATCCGTTTGTCCGCCTGCTATATTTTGGTGGTAGTAGAATTAAGGCCTCACACAACATAGAGATATAAATTTTATACCATTCTCTTGGAATTTTTCATAATATTATTCGGTTTGAAAATAACAAAACTCGGCCCAATAATAAATAAGATATAGCCAAAAGACTTTTTTTGTTAATTGGTGCTTTTTTGGGATTTGCTAAAATTTTAGTATTTTAAATTTTTATTCGCACTTTTTCCCAAAATTAATATTTTACTTATTCAGTAAAACATTAACCATTTTGTTAAAAACAAATTGCAATTGATTCTTGAGGGGTATAGCTTGTTCCTATCATTTTTTTGTTATATTTCCTATTCTGTTGTTTTTATGGCCCCAACTGTCCTACTTTCAATTTTATGAAGCAGATCTCTTGTATGGAGTTCTACGAAGGTTTGGGCTGAAAATAATTGAAGTCGGTCCATTAACGACTAAAATATGGGTAAAAAATGGCATTCGAAATAATTTTACTTTTAAAATTTTTTTTAAAAAGTTGGTTGGGATTCATACCAACAACCTACTGTTTGGTAGTCAGAAACGCTTCTTACACACTACAGAGCAGTTGTGCGGGTGCTGTTGGCTGAAGTAGTTAGCGCGTTGACTGCAAAGCAAATAATGTCTAAGAACGTGGGTTCGAGCCCAGCTTCAGACAAGTCATAACATCCAGCATTTTTCAGATGTGCATTAGTATGCGATTGTATTTGTTGTTGTCAGACTGTTTAAGTGATGAAGGCATAGCCACTGGTCACTGAACAGTTCTGGCAGCAATTGATACTGGTGTATGCTAGCGGACATCACAGCGCCCTCCTTCGTCGGTATTGTAGCAAAATCGCCGGCGAAGTAAAATAATTAATAAAATGGCTACAACAGCTTAAAACACATAACACATTTAATGCGCCTACTTGACATCAGAGGCGCTGCAACACTGATCTAAAAACTAACACAACGCGCAATATCAGAGTTGTAAAAATTAAGCTTTCTCTCTTTCACCATCTGTCCTCTCTCACTATCCCTTTCCCAAAGAAGGTAACACACCTACGGGTTGGTAGGCATACTAATTGCCTGAGTGTTACTTCTCTTTTAAAAAAAAAAAAAAAAAAAAAAAAAAATGTGACAAATATCTTTTGACAATTAAAATGTTGTTTGGATACTTAGTAACACATAACAAAGCAGAAAAATCTCTCCCCGGCTAGAATTTGATAAGAAATGTTTCTTTCATTCTGTAACATCAGTGAGTTAATCTTCAAAAGCACTTCCATTAATTGCAATTTTTCTATAAAATAAAAACAAAGTTTGATGTAAGAATTTAATTTGATATCAAGCTCCAAAATGTAATTAGCAAAGAAACTAAAAAATTGAAAACCCGGCGAAAATAGCGCATATTCTAAAAACTGCAACTGCAATATTGTTAATTATTCCCAAAATTTATTTAAAAAAAATCATATAATTGGCAATCGGCAGCCAAAAACCTTGAAAAAATCTCTAAAATGCCAAAAATTCTTAAAAATATGCGAACATCAGGAAAATTGTATGATTTAATATTGATTAAAAAACAGCAACATTATAGAGTAAAAAAACTTAAAAAATATAATTTCCATTGTGAAAATTTAACTTATATTAAAAAATATTGTGTATTTGGAATAAAAATTTAAAATGCATTTGTATTTTGAATAAAAGTATTGCAAATAGCTACTTTCCACAAATTTATATTTAGCTTCTAGCCAATTCAATATTTTAATGTGGGCTTAATTAAAAGGTATTCTAAGAATAGTTCGCAATTCATCAAATATTTTTCAAACAATCAGTTCCTATCGTACATATCACACATATGAACTTTGGATTTTTAGATCGGAATGTTTGGAGAAAATTTCCAAAAATAGTATATGCATACATATTTGTATTTGATTTTTTTTGCATATTTTCATATTTTCCCCAGTGCAACATATACAAAATGAAATTCTATTGTGTTTTTATATCAGAAATATACAGCTTATATTGAACCAAAACCTTTATCGTCTGGTCCAACCGCAATACAGATAAGTAAATGGAAAAGTTAACAAAAGTTTAAAGAGACAACTATTAGAATACCACTAGTTTACATACATACGTACATCATACGAGTTTCAAAGAAAAAATTAAATTAAAATAATGAATTAAAATATGTTGTTATATTTTATAATTTAATATTTTTTCTTACACCGTCAATTTATTTTTATTTTTGTTATTAATATTATATTATATCAAAGAAAAACGTCGACAACTTACTGAACTCATTATATAATTATTTTATCACTGTACAAAATCCTATCTGATAACATATTGGATATTTTTGAAAAATAAACCTTTTATCGTTCAAAAAATTGGAAAAATCGCAAAAATTACAAAAAAACATTATAAATGAGTTTGTGCCCTGGTTTTTTCATAAATTGTGGAACAAACTTTTTCAAATAAAAAGTAAAATTAATAAACACAACTAATATATATCGAAAATTGTAAAAAAAATATCATTGTGTTGTGTTCAGGATTCGAAACCGTGCCACGGGGTAAGAAGGTACGGTTTCAAGTCCTGACCAACCATTTATTAATTTATTTATTTTTTAATTTTTGATACATTTTAGTTGTTTTTATTGCTTTTACTTTTGATTTGAAAAAGTTCGCTTTTTTAAGAATTTTTGGTAGCCTTAAATTATTTTCAATATGAAGATAATATTGGAACATTTTAATCATTAGACTAACAGATTTATGTAATAGTTGGCGATACTTTTTATCAATTTTGGGAGAATTTCTTCATTATTAAATCTTTTCTTACGTTTCAAATCATTTCTTTGTTTAGTGGAATACCACTGGGTTTTTAATAAAGACGTTGAAACACTTCTTGGATGTATGAAATATTATATAAGTGCTAATAAGGGGATGTTAATATTTTTATAATGCAAAAGTTACAAAGTGCAAAGTGTCACAAATTTGTTACGGAATTCATAATTTATGGCTGACTTCATAAACGCAGTTTGCAAATCAACACTAGAATGCCTTGTGAACTCATGCTTCCAGTGTTGATCTGCAAGCTGTGTTTATGAAATCAGCCTATACTATGAAATAGAGATTAGAACCAATAATGCGTGATCGTGATTAATTTTTTGTTTCCATCACTGAGGGTGCGTCCGTGAGACGCTGAGTGGCAATTTTGTTTTGCGTTAATGTAATTTTTTCCATTAAAATTAGTTTTTTTTGTATTTCGTGGGCGTGAATTTTCGTGATTGTGACTTCTTTCGTCACTCCATACTATGGTGAAGGATATATAAGATTCGGCACAGCCGAATATATCTCTCTTATTTGTTTTAACTCTACATGATGAAATATCAGAGTCTGTATCACATCACTATTTGTATAAAATACTAGGTTCCTAATTTCCTTTCACATTTGTCTTTGATCCTTGGCGTTACATACATATTTCATTATTTATAAATTAATTTTTTTCGTATTTTATACTTGTTTCTTACTAATTTATAACTATTCCAAGCCTTACTTGTGCTATTTGTTTTTGCAGTATTATATTTAATAATTTTATATTTTTCGAGTAATTTTATTTGTCCATTAAACCACTTATTTACATTGTTTGTTTCTATATCGTTTTTTTACCTTTAAATTTTTTAACTGTGTTTTCTATGCAATTATCGGTATTATAAGTCAAACTATTTATATCCTCGTTTTCAAACTTCAAACTTTATTTATTTATTTATTTTATTTATTTATTTCATCGGTATAAATATTTCTATTTTTTCTGTTCACTATATTTGCTTTTAATAGTTATATCTACAGATTCGTCATCTGCTATTTTATTTGCATTTAGCGTTGCTTCAATTATTATAGGTATCATTCCCACTCCAGTCGATTTTTAATCTCCGACTATAATTATATCGTGGACAAACCACCGCAAATCAATTCAATAATTTCATCGAATGCATCACAAAACTCCACTTCTGTACAACTTGGAGATCTACATATATGTAAACTGTCATAATTAATATATTTTTATTTTTTGCAGTACATGCACATATCCAATATTTTGAATCAGCTATCTTTTTACACATTTTACTATAACTTCCTCATTGCATTCTTTTGGATTATGGTTTCCATGGTATTTTTTAACAGACATCATAATTTTTACAATCTCTGGTTAAAGATTTATGGTTAAATCCTTTACATTTATAACATTAACACTTCTGTTCTATCAAACGCTCTACATTTCTCCAACCCAATATATATTCTTTGGACTGACAGCAATTTTGTTTACGTTTCACCATCAATTATAATCTATGCATGAAACGTTAGTTTATTGTTTCTTTTAACTTCATATGATTTAATAGCTTTTATAAAACTTGTCTTTTAAAAACTCATTCTGTTTTAGAATTTTTTCAATTAATTCTTTTTCAGAGTATTTAAATGTCATGTTTTGATTTTATTTCTTCATTATGTTCACTGTACCATTACTTCTGTTTCCAACATTTGTTATTTTTAGATCAGTTGTTTAAGACCTCTCTTATTTTTTGCTTTTTATTTTTCTTTAGGTCTAACAATAATTGGAACTTGTTTTCTTAATTCTGGTAATACCGGACCCTTTTTAACCACATTAGCGAATGATGGTTTGTTTTGTTTATTAATTGTTTCTTTTAGTAATCTTTTTATGTACATACATATGTATATGATTTTGCAATTTTACATTACTTTCTTCAATCGGGTGACACAAATTTTTGTTCATAGTTTCAAATTAATTTACATCATTTAATTTTTAAATTGTAGGACATTCTGCTCATAAGTTTTTTGTGTCCTATCGTTTTTCTGTAACTTCTAATAATTGTTTAAGCTAATTTTCATTTTGTTTCAACGCCAACGCGAATTCAGGTTTATGTATATTCGACGAAATTTAGCTTGTTCTTATTAACACTTTCATAACTATGTATGTATATCAACAGTATGTACATAAGTAGATAGGTAATGGTGGCAATAGACATGCGCGACTGCGCTGCCGGCCACCATTACTTTTGAGCGAGCCAGTGTTGCCATCCTCGTTTGCTTGCCTGTGCTATGTTGGTTGTGTGTGTGTGTATGTTCTTTTGCTTGCCTGTGCTATGTTGGTTGAGTGTGTGCGTGTGTATGTTCGTTTGCTTGCCTGTGCTATGTTGGTTGGTTGTGTATTTATGTTGTTGGGTGTGTTTCTGTTGGTATCTAGGCAGTGAATTTTTTGTTGGCAGAGAATGTGTGTATATCTGATTATTTTAGTTGCGTCGTCATCACTGACGTCACAGTATGTTGGTATGGAGGCAGAGATATTTTTTGTTGGCAGAGAATGTGTGTATATCTGATTGTTTTAGGTGCGTCGTCATCACTGACGTCATAGCGGGGGGTGTGTTTATGCTGTTGGGTGTGTTGCTGATGGAATCGTGGCAGAGAAATATTTTGTTGGCAGAGAGTGTGTTTATATCTGATTATTTTAGGTGTGTCGTCATCACTGACGTCACAGTATGTTGGTATGTAGGCAGAGAATTTGTGTATATCTGATTATTTTAGGTATGTCATCATCACTGACGTCATAGCGTCTGTATGATAGTGTGTTTGAATGTGTGTGTGTCTGTGTGTATGTTGCGATCACTTTGGTATCGTTGTATTAATGAGGTTTATTAGATTTTATTTTTTGTTCTTTTATATATTTAAGTCTGTTTTTATATATGTATGTTTTTGATTTTTCTTTATGTTTTCATAATTATGCTGACTTCAACATTTATTCGTCATAATTTGAGTATGTTTTTATGTATGTTTTTGATTTTTCTCTATGTTTTCATAATTCTGCTGACTTCAACATTTATTCGTCATAATCTGACTATACAGATTAATATTGCAGTCTTAAATTTTTTTGTTTATTCTATACAGAAATATTTTTTTCTCAAATTCGTTGGTGGTCTGTAAATTGTATTTATAAGTTTCTATTGCAAAGCTCACAAAAAATAATTTTATGCATATGTTAACAAAAAACTGAATTTCGCAATTTTACAAATGGTTTCAAAATCTTATTGGTTTTTCTGTTTTGCATACTAACGCATTTTTGTTTATAATTTGAGCTCTACTGTTAAATCAGGCACAATCTTGATTTTATTTGTTTATTTCTTGACAAAGGAATTTGAAATTGACAATCTTATAAAATTGCATTTATATAGAATTTTATAAAACTAGAAAATTTAAACGATCTGATAAGTTATGATATTTTATAACCCAAACACAAATCTCTACTGATTTGTTTAGAAATATATGATTCCTAATTATCTTTTTGAAAAGTAATACAAGACAGAGAATATTTTATATTAATAATACAATTTTATTTTATTTATTAATTTTTCTTAATTTTGATTACAAAGTTTGAAACATTTCATAGTATGAGACTATTAAATTTTCTAATATTGCTTTCCGTAGAAAGTATGTAGAACATCTACAAGTGTCAGGTCCTTCCTCACATTTCGGATCATACCTTCCTACCTGTGTTGTCTTCATCTTCCATTACATCATATTCCTCATTTTCGTCGAGCATATTTTGGAAAAATTTGATCATTTCCCAATGGTCGTATAGGCTGAAGCTATCAAAATCTGTTATGAATTTATTTAGACTCCTTCTTATTTGACTCATTTTATTAATATCCGTATTAATTTTGTTTCTGCTTACTTTTTCAAAGGAATTGTCGATACTGATGATTTTTTCCTGAATATTTAACCAAAAAGTATCTAAAATTATGTATTATTTCCTTCTCCCTCTTATACCAATTTTATATTATTATCTCTCTCTATCCCCTTCACCTTATCACTATCCCCCACTTATTCCCTATTTCACCATAAATATTTTCTTGGAAGTATCGGAGCTACTTTTAAGTTCAATTACAATTAAAGATTCAAGATCTCAATCAAAAATGAACTCCGTGAAAAATCTAAAAACAAAATTTAATTCCCTGAAGAGTAAGTCCTTAATTCACATTAAGGATCTGGATATAACAGTTAAATATCCTATTCAAAATATATCACGGATAACAGCAAAATATGGACCAACACTAAAAGTTGAGTTGGAAAACAACATAATGTTTCTCCCCAAAAAATATAAGTTTAACAGATGAAGAAATTAAGGATCTCTCGAGTGGATCATTTCAACTATGCAGAGAGTGAGATGGATGAATTTTGAATTCAAAATAGCCAATATTCCGTTTGGCATTAAAATAAATTTATTCTGTTTAGTAAATTATAAATAAAAAATAATAATAAGAGTTTTGTAAAATATAGATGATTATGTGTTTTTATTTAATCTTTCTTAGTTATTTCATAAAGAAATTTAAGACATAAATGACCACAGATAAATGTATTAAAATTCTGATGTTGATTATAGTTGTATTTTATATTTGTAACCAGATATTTAACTACTTCCGAAGGAGGTTGTAAGTGTCCAAAACTGTCGAAATACTCTTTTTCATCGATGTTCTTATAATATGCTACCCAGTGTGTACCAGGACCTGTTGATAAATCTAAATTGATTATTCCACACGTAATTTTCTTTGATCGTTTTGGTAGTGAGTCCAACATGAATACTCCTCTAAAATAAGTAATATTTATAAAAAAATTTATTAGGTCAACATCTGATAGTGGTCTGTTGGGTAGCATTCTTAAGAGTTTTTTGTCTGTTCTTTATAAACTAAACCATATCCCTTTTTATATGGTTTTAGGTAAAGTCCTTTTCCAACTGCTATAGATTCCATCGCTTTATTATGTCTAGTTGCTTCATCAAGTTGATTTTTTGCATTCTTTGTTGCATTTACAGCCTTAGCTATAGCGGCACCTCCAGTGGCTAGACTGCCAATTGCCCCCAGAGCAGTTAGAATCGGTATTAGGGGCAAAAAACCACCAATTTTTGGAACACTTATCATGTGTGGTATTATAACATGTGATTTTCTTCCTTTTAGTGATTTATTGATAGTTTTACGTGCGATTCTAATGGCAGAGTTAATGTCTAAAGGTTTTTGTTTCTTTAGTATTTTTGTTGCAGCTCTAATTGATGAAGTGAAGAATTTTTTACCATTTAATTCGGTTTTATAAATGAAATTTATAAATTTCATTTTATAAATTTATAAATGAAATTTATGAAATTCTCATTTGTTTTTTAAATTTCTTTGTATAAGATAAGAGTTTTGAAACTTTTCAAAAATATGGTTTAAGGTATAATGTCGATTCGACATAAGCACCAATGAAATAGACAAGCTAAAACCATCAACAAACAAAACTTTTTTATATTGATAATTAATAAATTATTATTTTTCAAAAATTACACCACCATACACTCCGCTTGAGAAGAGAATATGCCGTTATTTCACTTCATCTGTTTCAACTTTTTTTTATACGTAAGAGCGACATATCTCACTTGTGCCACTGCTGCCGTCGTGTTAAGATCGTTTGACTTTCTCTAACAGAGGCATATTTTGTGTTGTGGAGTTCTTCGTGAAAAGGTAATGGTATTTTTAATCTAGATTATTTCAAACTTGGTATATTACAAAATATGACGTTCTTGTTGATAAAAATACTATCGTCAACTTAAGTATTTCGTGTTATGACATTATTACATATAAAAGAATGACTATTAAACATTACTACATTACAACAAAATGTGTCGTTGTTGAACATAGCATTATTTACAGTAACAATAAATAGCTTTCACTAACACAAAATATGACGCTATTGCTGATGAAAATTATAGCTATATATGAATAAAACGCACGATCACAATAATAAAAGTTGTTGTTTTAGCTTATTTTAAAATGTCAAACTGCAACAGCAGCAAATCCTCATCGTCAACTTCATCTTCGAGTTAATCCCGATCAAACACATCCAAAACCTTTATTGAAGGAAGCAAAAACGTAACAAGCATATAAGCATGTATAAGGATTACGTAGACATGTGTAAAGAAAAAATGAGCCGTTTTGCAACTACATTTATTTCTATAGAACTTTTACGGAGGACTTCAACCTCTTATTTTTCGTCCCAAAAAAAGATTTGTGTGAAGAATGTATATCATACAGTAACATGGATGAAGTGGAGAAAATTGATAACAAAGAAATGTATTAAAATCACTTGAATGAAAAAAATTTTGCAAGAGATGAAAAAAGAAAAGACAAAGAAGATATGAACGTATTTGTAGCAGTGAAGACTTGTGTCGTCTTAGTTCCTTTTAGTGATCGATTTTTTTAGTTCAATCCTTAAATTTGACCTATGTCGTTCAGCTAGTTCATTGGCTCTTTTTAACGTTGAACTGATAATCTTTGTCGAGCCATATGAAAACTTTGTAACCTTAAATGTTCCGGTGATTTTTGATGGTATGGCAAAGTATGTGAACAAATCTAAAGTTTTGCATACTATTGAGTGATTTTAAATGAATCTTTAATAATGACAAAATCGTTCATTTGGTTCACATTAAAGTACTTATGGTATGACACCAAACCAACGAATCGCGGCCATCTAAGTCAGCTTAGGCCACGCAAAACAAAACATTTATATTGTAGCTAAAATTAAATATTTCAATTCTCCAATCAAATCATAGTTCAGCATATCTTGGATAATCGCAGAACGATTAATCTACCTATTTGATTTTAAATACATGCAACAAAAAGCTACTTGTAACGAGAACTTTCGTACTATTCTATAGTAATTACTGGGGCTATGATTTCCATGCAAATACATGTTTTATGTCGTTTGTCTAAATTCGCCGAAAACAAAATATCTTTACGAATCACATTTTTTGTTTAATTTGGATTACTAAAATTTAATTTATTATTAAAATTTATTTTTATAGACGAATGAAATTTCCACTATACAAATTTATTAAGTTTCTTGTAATTTTAGTAAGATTTAGTTGTTTTCGTATAAAAATTTCCATAAAAACACATTTTTAAAAAGAATCTAAGTGTCATAAATTTGCCACGGTCAGTACCATCCTTGGTAAAATGAAGTCATATGTCGCTTTATTTTTTCCACGCTTCTATAAATTTGTTTTTTTATATTTTTTGTTTAATTATTAGTATTATGTATTATTAAAATATTTTTATGTGTATATTAAAATACGTTTCGAGTGGACTTTGAAATTTATGCAAAAAAAAACTTTCAAATTCAAATCACAGAATATTCCCTTATATTTATACAGGAACGCGCATTAGATAAAATACTCACCAGCTGTTTTCAGTTTGTCAAGAAATTCATTTGACTTTAAATAGCAAACGAATTTTTTAAGCTGAATTTTGACAAATCTCATGGACATGTAAATAATTATTTTTATAATAAATATACTTGCATCCGTTGACTTTGATTCAAATTCAAAAAAGGAGAATGGCAAAATTAGCACAGCGATGCCAAGCCGATTTATACAAGTTGTTGTGTATGGCATCATAGTTCAAAACTGAACTACATACATATTTGAAATGAAATTCAGCTAGTTCGACTATTTCAATTGATGGAATCGTTCAATTTAAGTAGTTCTTTCGTGAACTCCCCAAGACTATAGCAGTGTATGATTTGCAAGCTGTCATGCAATTACCTAAAGGCGATGTCACCGCATTTTATTACAAGTCAAAACTAAATGTTTTCAACTTCACTATAAATGACATAAAAACGAATAAATGCCAATGCTTTGTATGGGACGAAGCCAATGAACGCCGTGACAAATGACATCGGTCCTTTAAATATGGCAGATTTTAAAATGTCGCTAGTAAAAACAATTCGAGTTCAACGAGAAACACCAAATTCTGTTTTTATAAGACCGCTTACGCTGACAAAAAGTTCAAATAAGCGTTTGTTATTAAAAAAAGATGCAAGCAAAAGCGATTTATTTAAACAAAGCTTTTCATACCAAACCAGGTATACCAGAAAATAAGAGAGCCGATATTAATGAGTTGATTAAAAAAACTTATTCAAAATTTTTATAAGCCATTTTATGATAATCTGTAAACATTTCATAGTCAGAGTTTCGTTACCAATGTATTTTGATATTTAGTTATTATTTTGAGCTGATATCCCGGGCAGCTATGCTCGTTAAAACTTTTCATTTAATCTTAGAATTTATTCATAAGAATAAAATAATAATAATACTAATTATTAGTTTTTAATTACTTAAAGTAGAAAATTAACATTTTTCGTTTGTGAATTATATCTTGAGTTCCTTAATATTTTAAGTTCAAAAGACTGTTTCTGTGAGTTATATTTATTTTCTATGATATGCATAAGTATGTACATAATATATATATTTGAAGTTCAAAAGACTGAAAATAAAATGTATTAACACGAACTTATTGCTTTTTTTCTCAACAATAACGACACATTATAACTTATGACAATAACATCATAATGCAAAGGAGAGTTAGTTCTTATTCAGGAAAAAACCATAAATGGCTACTTGGTTTTTATTTTTCTTTATGGATATGTTAAATATACTATGCTGTATTGGTTTATTTTTAAATTATAGGATTTCCTCTTTTCTGTGTAAGGGCGGGAGTCATTTGAAAACTTGAAACGTGTTTTCTGCAAAATCGATTTTTTTGACTTATGCCGGTCTTGCAGCAAATGAGCGATGTATAGTTCTCTGATGTTTTAAAAAAAATCTTTTCTAAAACCTGATTGGTATTTTGAAATTATATTGTTTTGATCAAAACAGGTTGCTATTTGTTCTTTTACGACAGTTTCAATATTTTTCTGAAAGTTTTTAGTATATTTATTGTCCTAAATTCTTCACATTTTGCTGTTTTTGCAACTTTTTCTATTGGAGTTATGGACGATAGCTTTCAGCTTTCCCGGAATTCTCCCACTTCAAGGGATTTATTTACAATTTTCAATATTATTTTGCGCATAACACTACAGTTGTTCATTATTATTTTTTGAGTTTATATGAAAATTTCGTTCGATATCGAATGCCGTAATTTGCCCCCAGGTTTATTTTTTATATCTTTACATATAAGTTTAAGCTCTTGTAAATTAATTACACGAAAGCTAAATTTGTATTTATCAGATTTAAATGGTTTACATATTTCATTCGTCCACAAAATTTCTAATTGTTTCAATGCTATTAACAAAGTATTTATTAAGTTGGGTAGCTATTTTATAGCTTTTTATACCCTTAACCAAAAAATTTGGAAATGGGATACATATCATTTAAGACCCCATAAAATATATATATGTATATCCGTTTGTCCGCCTGCTATATTTTGGTGGTAGTAGAATTAAGGCCTCACACAACATAGAGATATAAATTTTATACCATTCTCTTGGAATTTTTCATAATATTATTCGGTTTGAAAATAACAAAACTCGGCCCAATAATAAATAAGATATAGCCAAAAGACTTTTTTTGTTAATTGGTGCTTTTTTGGGATTTGCTAAAATTTTAGTATTTTAAATTTTTATTCGCACTTTTTCCCAAAATTAATATTTTACTTATTCAGTAAAACATTAACCATTTTGTTAAAAACAAATTGCAATTGATTCTTGAGGGGTATAGCTTGTTCCTATCATTTTTTTGTTATATTTCCTATTCTGTTGTTTTTATGGCCCCAACTGTCCTACTTTCAATTTTATGAAGCAGATCTCTTGTATGGAGTTCTACGAAGGTTTGGGCTGAAAATAATTGAAGTCGGTCCATTAACGACTAAAATATGGGTAAAAAATGGCATTCGAAATAATTTTACTTTTAAAATTTTTTTTAAAAAGTTGGTTGGGATTCATACCAACAACCTACTGTTTGGTAGTCAGAAACGCTTCTTACACACTACAGAGCAGTTGTGCGGGTGCTGTTGGCTGAAGTAGTTAGCGCGTTGACTGCAAAGCAAATAATGTCTAAGAACGTGGGTTCGAGCCCAGCTTCAGACAAGTCATAACATCCAGCATTTTTCAGATGTGCATTAGTATGCGATTGTATTTGTTGTTGTCAGACTGTTTAAGTGATGAAGGCATAGCCACTGGTCACTGAACAGTTCTGGCAGCAATTGATACTGGTGTATGCTAGCGGACATCACAGCGCCCTCCTTCGTCGGTATTGTAGCAAAATCGCCGGCGAAGTAAAATAATTAATAAAATGGCTACAACAGCTTAAAACACATAACACATTTAATGCGCCTACTTGACATCAGAGGCGCTGCAACACTGATCTAAAAACTAACACAACGCGCAATATCAGAGTTGTAAAAATTAAGCTTTCTCTCTTTCACCATCTGTCCTCTCTCACTATCCCTTTCCCAAAGAAGGTAACACACCTACGGGTTGGTAGGCATACTAATTGCCTGAGTGTTACTTCTCTTTTAAAAAAAAAAAAAAAAAAAAAAAAAATGTGACAAATATCTTTTGACAATTAAAATGTTGTTTGGATACTTAGTAACACATAACAAAGCAGAAAAATCTCTCCCCGGCTAGAATTTGATAAGAAATGTTTCTTTCATTCTGTAACATCAGTGAGTTAATCTTCAAAAGCACTTCCATTAATTGCAATTTTTCTATAAAATAAAAACAAAGTTTGATGTAAGAATTTAATTTGATATCAAGCTCCAAAATGTAATTAGCAAAGAAACTAAAAAATTGAAAACCCGGCGAAAATAGCGCATATTCTAAAAACTGCAACTGCAATATTGTTAATTATTCCCAAAATTTATTTAAAAAAAATCATATAATTGGCAATCGGCAGCCAAAAACCTTGAAAAAATCTCTAAAATGCCAAAAATTCTTAAAAATATGCGAACATCAGGAAAATTGTATGATTTAATATTGATTAAAAAACAGGAACATTATAGAGTAAAAAAACTTAAAAAATATAATTTCCATTGTGAAAATTTAACTTATATTAAAAAATATTGTGTATTTGGAATAAAAATTTAAAATGCATTTGTATTTTGAATAAAAGTATTGCAAATAGCTACTTTCCACAAATTTATATTTAGCTTCTAGCCAATTCAATATTTTAATGTGGGCTTAATTAAAAGGTATTCTAAGAATAGTTCGCAATTCATCAAATATTTTTCAAACAATCAGTTCCTATCGTACATATCACACATATGAACTTTGGATTTTTAGATCGGAATGTTTGGAGAAAATTTCCAAAAATAGTATATGCATACATATTTGTATTTGATTTTTTTTGCATATTTTCATATTTTCCCCAGTGCAACATATACAAAATGAAATTCTATTGTGTTTTTATATCAGAAATATACAGCTTATATTGAACCAAAACCTTTATCGTCTGGTCCAACCGCAATACAGATAAGTAAATGGAAAAGTTAACAAAAGTTTAAAGAGACAACTATTAGAATACCACTAGTTTACATACATACGTACATCATACGAGTTTCAAAGAAAAAATTAAATTAAAATAATGAATTAAAATATGTTGTTATATTTTATAATTTAATATTTTTTCTTACACCGTCAATTTATTTTTATTTTTGTTATTAATATTATATTATATCAAAGAAAAACGTCGACAACTTACTGAACTCATTATATAATTATTTTATCACTGTACAAAATCCTATCTGATAACATATTGGATATTTTTGAAAAATAAACCTTTTATCGTTCAAAAAATTGGAAAAATCGCAAAAATTACAAAAAAACATTATAAATGAGTTTGTGCCCTGGTTTTTTCATAAATTGTGGAACAAACTTTTTCAAATAAAAAGTAAAATTAATAAACACAACTAATATATATCGAAAATTGTAAAAAAAATATCATTGTGTTGTGTTCAGGATTCGAAACCGTGCCACGGGGTAAGAAGGTACGGTTTCAAGTCCTGACCAACCATTTATTAATTTATTTATTTTTTAATTTTTGATACATTTTAGTTGTTTTTATTGCTTTTACTTTTGATTTGAAAAAGTTCGCTTTTTTAAGAATTTTTGGTAGCCTTAAATTATTTTCAATATGAAGATAATATTGGAACATTTTAATCATTAGACTAACAGATTTATGTAATAGTTGGCGATACTTTTTATCAATTTTGGGAGAATTTCTTCATTATTAAATCTTTTCTTACGTTTCAAATCATTTCTTTGTTTAGTGGAATACCACTGGGTTTTTAATAAAGACGTTGAAACACTTCTTGGATGTATGAAATATTATATAAGTGCTAATAAGGGCATGTTAATATTTTTATAATGCAAAAGTTACAAAGTGCAAAGTGTCACAAATTTGTTACGGAATTCATAATTTATGGCTGACTTCATAAACGCAGTTTGCAAATCAACACTAGAATGCCTTGTAAACTCATGCTTCCAGTGTTGATCTGCAAGCTTTGTTTATGAAATCAGCCTATACTATGAAATAGAGATTAGAACCAATAATGCGTGATCGTGATTAATTTTTTGTTTCCATCACTGAGGGAGCGTCCGTGAGACGCTGAGTGGCAATTTTGTTTTGCGTTAATGTAATTTTTTCCATTAAAATTAGTTTTTTTTGTATTTCGTGGGCGTGAATTTTCGTGATTGTGACTTCTTTCGTCACTCCATACTATGGTGAAGGATATATAAGATTCGGCACAGCCGAATATATCTCTCTTATTTGTTTTAACTCTACATGATGAAATATCAGAGTCTGTATCACATCACTATTTGTATAAAATACTAGGTTCCTAATTTCCTTTCACATTTGTCTTTGATCCTTGGCGTTACATACATATTTCATTATTTATAAATTAATTTTTTTCGTATTTTATACTTGTTTCTTACTAATTTATAACTATTCCAAGCCTTACTTGTGCTATTTGTTTTTGCAGTATTATATTTAATAATTTTATATTTTTCGAGTAATTTTATTTGTCCATTAAACCACTTATTTACATTGTTTGTTTCTATATCGTTTTTTTACCTTTAAATTTTTTAACTGTGTTTTCTATGCAATTATCGGTATTATAAGTCAAACTATTTATATCCTCGTTTTCAAACTTCAAACTTTATTTATTTATTTATTTTATTTATTTATTTCATCGGTATAAATATTTCTATTTTTTCTGTTCACTATATTTGCTTTTAATAGTTATATCTACAGATTCGTCATCTGCTATTTTATTTGCATTTAGCGTTGCTTCAATTATTATAGGTATCATTCCCACTCCAGTCGATTTTTAATCTCCGACTATAATTATATCGTGGACAAACCACCGCAAATCAATTCAATAATTTCATCGAATGCATCACAAAACTCCACTTCTGTACAACTTGGAGATCTACATATATGTAAACTGTCATAATTAATATATTTTTATTTTTTGCAGTACATGCACATATCCAATATTTTGAATCAGCTATCTTTTTACACATTTTACTATAACTTCCTCATTGCATTCTTTTGGATTATGGTTTCCATGGTATTTTTTAACAGACATCATAATTTTTACAATCTCTGGTTAAAGATTTATGGTTAAATCCTTTACATTTATAACATTAACACTTCTGTTCTATCAAACGCTCTACATTTCTCCAACCCAATATATATTCTTTGGACTGACAGCAATTTTGTTTACGTTTCACCATCAATTATAATCTATGCATGAAACGTTAGTTTATTGTTTCTTTTAACTTCATATGATTTAATAGCTTTTATAAAACTTGTCTTTTAAAAACTCATTCTGTTTTAGAATTTTTTCAATTAATTCTTTTTCAGAGTATTTAAATGTCATGTTTTGATTTTATTTCTTCATTATGTTCACTGTACCATTACTTCTGTTTCCAACATTTGTTATTTTTAGATCAGTTGTTTAAGACCTCTCTTATTTTTTGCTTTTTATTTTTCTTTAGGTCTAACAATAATTGGAACTTGTTTTCTTAATTCTGGTAATACCGGACCCTTTTTAACCACATTAGCGAATGATGGTTTGTTTTGTTTATTAATTGTTTCTTTTAGTAATCTTTTTATGTACATACATATGTATATGATTTTGCAATTTTACATTACTTTCTTCAATCGGGTGACACAAATTTTTGTTCATAGTTTCAAATTAATTTACATCATTTAATTTTTAAATTGTAGGACATTCTGCTCATAAGTTTTTTGTGTCCTATCGTTTTTCTGTAACTTCTAATAATTGTTTAAGCTAATTTTCATTTTGTTTCAACGCCAACGCGAATTCAGGTTTATGTATATTCGACGAAATTTAGCTTGTTCTTATTAACACTTTCATAACTATGTATGTATATCAACAGTATGTACATAAGTAGATAGGTAATGGTGGCAATAGACATGCGCGACTGCGCTGCCGGCCACCATTACTTTTGAGCGAGCCAGTGTTGCCATCCTCGTTTGCTTGCCTGTGCTATGTTGGTTGTGTGTGTGTGTATGTTCTTTTGCTTGCCTGTGCTATGTTGGTTGAGTGTGTGCGTGTGTATGTTCGTTTGCTTGCCTGTGCTATGTTGGTTGGTTGTGTATTTATGTTGTTGGGTGTGTTTCTGTTGGTATCTAGGCAGTGAATTTTTTGTTGGCAGAGAATGTGTGTATATCTGATTATTTTAGTTGCGTCGTCATCACTGACGTCACAGTATGTTGGTATGGAGGCAGAGATATTTTTTGTTGGCAGAGAATGTGTGTATATCTGATTGTTTTAGGTGCGTCGTCATCACTGACGTCATAGCGGGGGGTGTGTTTATGCTGTTGGGTGTGTTGCTGATGGAATCGTGGCAGAGAAATATTTTGTTGGCAGAGAGTGTGTTTATATCTGATTATTTTAGGTGTGTCGTCATCACTGACGTCACAGTATGTTGGTATGTAGGCAGAGAATTTGTGTATATCTGATTATTTTAGGTATGTCATCATCACTGACGTCATAGCGTCTGTATGATAGTGTGTTTGAATGTGTGTGTGTCTGTGTGTATGTTGCGATCACTTTGGTATCGTTGTATTAATGAGGTTTATTAGATTTTATTTTTTGTTCTTTTATATATTTAAGTCTGTTTTTATATATGTATGTTTTTGATTTTTCTTTATGTTTTCATAATTATGCTGACTTCAACATTTATTCGTCATAATTTGAGTATGTTTTTATGTATGTTTTTGATTTTTCTCTATGTTTTCATAATTCTGCTGACTTCAACATTTATTCGTCATAATCTGACTATACAGATTAATATTGCAGTCTTAAATTTTTTTGTTTATTCTATACAGAAATATTTTTTTCTCAAATTCGTTGGTGGTCTGTAAATTGTATTTATAAGTTTCTATTGCAAAGCTCACAAAAAATAATTTTATGCATATGTTAACAAAAATCTGAATTTCGCAATTTTACAAATGGTTTTAAAATCTTATTGGTTTTTCTGTTTTGCATACTAACGCATTTTTGTTTATAATTTGAGCTCTACTGTTAAATCAGGCACAATCTTGATTTTATTTGTTTATTTCTTGACAAAGGAATTTGAAATTGACAATCTTATAAAATTGCATTTATATAGAATTTTATAAAACTAGAAAATTTAAACGATCTGATAAGTTATGATATTTTATAACCCAAACACAAATCTCTACTGATTTGTTTAGAAATATATGATTCCTAATTATCTTTTTGAAAAGTAATACAAGACAGAGAATATTTTATATTAATAATACAATTTTATTTTATTTATTAATTTTTCTTAATTTTGATTACAAAGTTTGAAACATTTCATAGTATGAGACTATTAAATTTTCTAATATTGCTTTCCGTAGAAAGTATGTAGAACATCTACAAGTGTCAGGTCCTTCCTCACATTTCGGATCATACCACGGACAGCATCTAAAATGTCCTTCTGTGTTGTCTTCATCTTCCATTACATCATATTCCTCATTTTCGTCGAGCATATTTTGGAAAAATTTGATCATTTCCCAATGGTCGTATAGTCTGAAGCTATCAAAATCTGTTATGAATTTATTTAGACTCCTTCTTATTTGACTCATTTTAATAATATCCGTATTAATTTTGTTTCTGCTTACTTTTTCAAAGGAATTGTCGATACTGATGATTTTTTCCTGAATATTTAACCAAAAAGTATCTAAAATTATGTATTATTTCCTTCTCCCTCTTATACCAATTTTATATTATTATCTCTCTCTATCCCCTTCACCTTATCACTATCCCCCACTTATTCCCTATTTCACCATAAATATTTTCTTGGAAGTATCGGAGCTACTTTTAAGTTCAATTACAATTAAAGATTCAAGATCTCAATTAAAAATGAACTCCGTGAAAAATCTAAAAACAAAATTTAATTCCCTGAAGATTAAGTCCTTAATTCACATTAAGGATCTGGATATAACAGTTAAATATCCTATTCAAAATATATCACGGATAACAGCAAAATATGGACCAACACTAAAAGTTGAGTTGGAAAACAACATAATGTTTCTCCCCAAAAAATATAAGTTTAACAGATGAAGAAATTAAGGATCTCTCGAGTGGATCATTTCAACTATGCAGAGAGTGAGATGGATGAATTTTGAATTCAAAATAGCCAATATTCCGTTTGGCATTAAAATAATTTTATTCTGTTTAGTAAATTATAAATAAAAAATAATAATAAGAGTTTTGTAAAATATAGATGATTATGTGTTTTTATTTAATCTTTCTTAGTTATTTCATAAAGAAATTTAAGACATAAATGACCACAGATAAATGTATTAAAATTCTGATGTTGATTATAGTTGTATTTTATATTTGTAACCAGATATTTGACTACTTCCGAAGGAGGTTGTAAGTGTCCAAAACTGTCGAAATACTCTTTTTCATCGATGTTCTTATAATATGCTACCCAGTGTGTACCAGGACCTGTTGATAAATCTAAATTGATTATTCCACACGTAATTTTCTTTGATCGTTTTGGTAGTGAGTCCAACATGAATACTCCTCTAAAATAAGGAATATTTATAAAAAAATTTATTAGGTCAACATCTGATAGTGGTCTGTTGGGTAGCATTCTTAAGAGTTTTTTGTCTGTTCTTACTAAACTAAACCATATCCCTTTTTATATGGTTTTAGGTAAAGTCCTTTTCCAACTGCTATAGATTCCATCGCTTTATTATGTCTAGTTGCTTCATCAAGTTGATTTTTTGCATTCTTTGTTGCATTTACAGCCTTAGCTATAGCGGCACCTCCAGTGGCTAGACTGCCAATTGCCCCCAGAGCAGTTAGAATCGGTATTAGGGGCAAAAAACCACCAATTTTTGGAACACTTATTATGTGTGGTATTATAACATCTGATTTTCTTCCTTTTAGTGATTTATTGATAGTTTTACGTGCGATTCTAATGGCAGAGTTAATGTCTAAAGGGTTTTGTTTCTTTAGTATTTTTGTTGCAGCTCTAATTGATGAAGTGAAGAATTTTTTACCATTTAATTCGGTTTTCTTTTCATTTTTTTTCCAACACCCATACCGAACTTCGTTTTGGCTTTCATTGCGTTAGTAACCATTAGTGTTTTCAATTTCGGTTAACCGATTAACCGAAAACCCGGTTTTTTGGCATATTTCCGGTTTTTAGGAAACCGGTTTTGCCCCCCCGGTTAACCGGTTTTTCATATCTGTAAAAATCGTCAATTTTTCTTATTTAATTGTTGTGTGTACCTCACTGTTATCAGCTGTTGTTATTATTTCGCAGTGAATTGTTGTTTGTGTGTCCACTAAATGGAATTTGGAGAAAACAAGAAAGAAAATTAAAACATATTAGTTGTTTAACAAAAGTATGTACAACATATACAGTTAAATTGTGCTTTAAAAATAATGTATTGCTTTTTATTTTACAGAAATGAGTTCTAAAGTCTGGAAATACTACAAAAAGAAAAATGAAAAGGCACAATATACCAAGTGCCCACAAATCCTTGCTTGTAAAGGCTCTTCCACTTCGTCGCTTAAGAGCCACTTACTTAGAATACACAAAATTGACATTGATGATGATGATGACAAAAATTCAAATGAAGCATCTTCATCTCAGACTACCTTAAAAGGTTATTTCACAACAAAAAGTACAACCTCATCTCTTCCAGAGGTTCTATCTCGTTCGGTTGCTGAGGACGGGCTTTCCGTATGTGCGGTACAAAAATCGAAGGTAATAAAGTCTTATCTAAAGACATTAAATAAGGAAATGCCGTGCCAGGCTACAATATGGAAATATATATATTCATTTTAGTTTCGCACAAACTCTACTACTTTGTCTACATGAGAGAATTTCCCAAAGAAGAAATATGACCCTAAATACACTATTTTTATATTTACATAATGGTTGTTTCCCGAAATCTTGCGAATATATAAAATATTCGTCAAAGTCTACTACTAAAGACTTTGCTATGCAGCTCTACAAGAGAATATATTTTATTGCAGAAAATGAAACAATTGAAAGTGAATTAGACTCTGAAGATTTTGAAATTTTATCAAATTCCGAAAGTTTAGAGGAACAACTAAACTTGACGTTAAAATCTATTCAAGACTTAAGTAATAAATGCAGACGTGTTAATCTCAATAACCTTAAAGATGACTTCGAATATTTGGAAAAATTCAACAAGAGAACGGAAAAATTAAATATGCTATATCATGCTCTTCTTACTATTAATCCGACATCAACTGTCAGTGAAAAAAAACTAAATTGAAAAACAGAATGTCTCCTAAACATTTGGATTGCGTTTTGTTTTTGAAATATTACTTTAAAAAAACTTCATAAAATTCACATTTGGTCTTTATAAATTTCTTTCAGTCATTATTTTTGTTTTTCTTACCACAAAGTACAAATTTTCTGTAACAAATGCAATTTTTTAAGTTATTTTTGTTGTTTTTTTTTAAATTAAAATGAATTGTTTTTTACGTTTAATTTAGTTCGTTATTTAATGGCGGGTTAACCGATTAACCGGTTTTTTCGAGTTCGGGTAACCGAAAAACCGGTTTTCAAAAAAGTCGGTTTTTTGAAAACACTAGTAACCATATATGCAAATGATTTTTCTGCAAGACTGCTATCTTTTGATAAAACTCGATCCCAGGCTGAATTTTCAAGAATTTTATAATAAATTATATCGTGATTTTGGAGGCAGAGTCCAGTAAATTAATTCCTTTATCACCTCGATTTAAACGTTTTTGTAGCTTAGTTCCAGGCCCACAGTACTGATATCCAGGAATATGAAGTTCAACAGGAAGATTATTTATTATTTTATCTACTATACCTGCTCCAACGAAGGTGTTTTTATGACTAAACGACTTGTTGTAATGTATAACCATTTTATTTATTTAATTTTTTTTCTATAATAAAAGGTAACACACATAAATTACATTTAGTTACAAAAATGCGGTTAGTGAAACAACATAAAAATATTTTGGTTCGTAATATTGATGATTCATCGAACATCACTTCAAAAATAAAACACAGCTCACTCTTACCAAATTCTATCCGAGCTCTAATAGTGGGACCATCAAATTGTGGAAAGACTAATGTTATGATTGGGTTACCAGAAAGTCCTAACGGACTAATATTTAAAAACATCTATTTATACTCAAAATCCTTATATCAGCCGAAATATGAATACTTGAAGAGATTAATTTCACCAATTAAAGGAATGGGATATTACACATTTGCCAACAATGAATCAGTTATTACCCCTAACGAAGCTAAAACTAATTCAATTATGATATTTGATGATGTTGCATGTGAGAAGCAGAACAATATACGGGATTATTTTTGTATGGGTCGACATAAGGATGTGGATTCATTCTACTTGTGTCAAACTTATACCAGAATTCCCAAGCATTTGATAAAAGACAACGCGAATGTAATTATAATGTTTAAACAAGATGACAGAAATATGAAGCATGTTTATAGTGATCATGTTGCCGGCGACATGAACATTGAACAATTTCATGAAATTTGTAGAGAATGTTGGAAGGAAAAATATGGATTTCTGATCATAAGCAAAGATAACGAGTTAAACAATGGTCGCTATAGAAAATTAATTGACTATTTTATCACAATATAAATTACTCTACATAAAAGAAAAACTTTAGTATATAATCTGACTTTGAACACACAATACACCTACATATCTATTAAAATATTTACTATACCTAATAATCTGATCTGATACCTGATAAGCTGATCTGATACCTAATAATCTGATCTGATACCTGATAATCTGATCTGATACCTGATAAGCTGATCTGATACCTAATAATCTGATCTGATACCTGTTAATCATATCTGATACCTGATAATCTGATATGATACCTAATAATCTGATACCTGATAATCTGATCTGATACCTGATCTGATATTTGCTGTTGCTAAACATGGATGAGAAAGTTTTAAAAGAATTGGTTGCAACGAGAAATGTCTTGAAGAAAAAGCTTCGTAGTATAAAAACTGGTGAAATAGATACACGTGATCAACTAAGAGATACTTTCAAACCTATAACAGACCCCTTAAATGAATTTATAAATAATTCTAACAATATCAATAGAATTATCAAAAAAGAAAAGAATAAGATGAAAACAGAAATTGAAGAAACTAACAGTCCTCATATTAATAAATCATCAATTAAATTGGAGACAAGCACACCAAAGAAACTTGTAGAAGGAGTAATATTTGATAATAGCAAATCATTCAATGATTCTAATAAAAGTAATAGTGACAATGAGGATAATGATAATTTTTACTCACAGAATTCAAATATTGAAGAGAGTTACACTGACTTATCACTCTTGGAGGACAGAAATGAATTAGATACTAACTTTGGGCCACATAAAGATTTCAATAATGAATGGAAATTTGGTGATAGTAACCTCAAATTAAATGAGGGTAAAATACAGGTTGGTGGTCAAATAATGGGCCCTAACGCCAGGACTGTTTTCTCTAATGTTTCATAAAACGCCAAAAAACTATGATAAATATGAAGTAGAACTCTACAAAAAAATCTTAATTAGTACAAATGCGTACAGAAGAGAATATAAACCTGATGGTCAAATCACGGGAACGAAAGCAAATAAATATAAACACATTATTAAAAAGATGTTTAAAGAGCAAAACCAACAGTCTGTATCAAAAGCAATAGCAAATAAGACATCATCTAATTATAAAGGTGGTGGATTGATGCAATTTAACCCCCATAAACCAAACTATATATACTGGGACGATCCAAATGAGTTGGTAGATCGACTTCGTCTACTGATAGCGTCACAAGCTGCTTGTCATACTAATCATAATAACGAGATTGTATCAATTATTGAAGAACTACGCGAAGCTAATATAATACAATAATCTATATAAAGTATGTCTGTTGATAAGTTTGGACACTATCTAAACGGTACAAGCGATATAATTTCACTGAAAAATGCCCCTAGACTGTTGGGGTTCTTTATGGATACGAACAACAACATCGATGTCCAAAACAAAAGAATCAAAAATGTGGCAAAGGCTGTGGAGGAAAACGATGTTATCAGTAAATTGTTTCTGCAAAATCAAATCGAAGAAATAGAATATAAACTATTAAAATACTTTAAGGAAGATAACAACAAAATGTATGATACTTTTAGAATTCAACTCGAAATGCTACAACATGCAACAACATTACAGTTGGAAAAGAATAAGAAAATTGAAGAAAACATTTCCAAAATCAATACATTTTTGGAAGATTATCTACAAAGATTGGTTGAGAGCCTACAAAAGAAAAGTTAAATGAAAAGATTTATAGATTGGAAAATTACATATTCGCATCAGTAAGTAAAAGTTCATCAAGCAGATTACAACGTATCCAAAACAATTCTTAAAACTATAAACATGTCTTCAAAAAGAAATCTAGTTAACGAACTCCATAAACAAGCTCGAAAATCTTTTGCACGTCGTAGAGTTGTGATGAAAGGAATAGATGATCTCTGGCAAGCTGATTTAGTTGAAATGGAAATTTATTCTATAGACAATAAAAATTATAGATTTTTGTTAATTGATGGATAAGCACAACATTAATCAATATTCAACGTATAGCACAATGAAAGCATCAATAGTAGAACGATTTAATAGAACATTAAAAGGGATGATGTGGAAAGAATTTAGTTTTAATGGTTCGTATAACTGGTTGGATATCTACAAAGATCTATTAAAAGCATACAACAGTAAAGTTCATCGTACCATCAAAATGCCTCCAATTAAAGTCAACTCAACAAATGAGAAAAAATTATTAAATACAGTATACAGTCATTTGAAGATGTATAAAATCTCGAAATTTAATGTTGGAGATCATGTGCGCATAAGCAAATACAAACATGCATTTGAAAAAGGTTATACTCCAAATTGGACAACAGAAATTTTCACTATTAAAACAATTCAAAATACATATCCTGCAACATACATATTAGAGGATTATTGTGCTAATCTCATTCAAGGTGGATTTTACGATAAAGAACTCTCAAACACTAGATTTCCCAATACATATCTAGTTGAAAAAATTATTAAAACTAAAGGAGATAAAGCGTATGTTAAGTGGTTAGGATTTACTAATGAACACAATTCTTGGATAAGTAAAGATGAAATATTATAGTTGAAGCAAAATATTTAGAATTATTGTATTAAGAATTATTGCATTTAGTATTAAAAATTATAATGTAAATTCAAAACAAAAAAGATTAAATTAAAATAAAAACGCTTTTTATAAACCATATTGTGTGTTAAACTTTATTCATTTACAATCAAGCAGGCATAATGTCAATAACGCTTACTCTGAGCTCCAACACTTCAGAATTATCAGCCAATTACTTCCCTCCTATAGATTTAAATAGTGCATATGAGTGTGCTCTAACTGATTTTCATTCGCATAATAGCATTCCAAATGTTGATGTCTACAACAATTTGTTTCATATAGGTGAAAATGTGATTGAAATACCAATTGGATCTTATGAATTGATTGACGTAGTTGATTATATAGAGGAAGAATACAAACGATATGGTAGAGAAAATAAAATTTTTATAGAAGCCAATAATAACACAATGCAGGTTAAAGTCAATAGCTCTACGGATCCAATATATTTTAATAAGGAAAATACCATTGGAAAACTCTTAGGATTCAACGATAAAATCCTAACTCCAAACGAAGATCATTATTCAGATCTTCCAGTTAATATTTTCAAGGTGAATCTATTACGAATTGAAAGTAGTATCACTGTTAATACATATATGAACAATTCCAAATCGCATACACTACACGAGTTTCCGATTAATGTGCCTCCAGGCTATAAAATAGCTGAGATTCCTAGAAACCTCATTTATTTACCTGTAAACTCCAGAGAGGTAGGTTCACTAACGCTACGAGTAGTTGATCAGTACGGCGATTTAATTAATTTTCGAGGAGAGGAAATAACAATAAAAATTCATTTAAGACCAACTAAGTAATGTGGTTATACAACTCAAGTATATCGAAAAATATAACAACAGCAACAACATACAACCCTAAAACATTATCACAACCTAAACCACAATTGAAAAGATCAATTCATCAAAAAACGTTGACAACAACAAATAAAAATTTTCTAAAGTCTCTTAATTTTAAACTGAAGACAAAATGAGTTCAATAATAAATGTATTGGATAAGCCATTATCTGATGAAAATATAATCAAAAAGGACTATCATACATATGTGCCATACCTACAATCTTACAACAATAATGATGAAATACACATTTCAATACAAAATCAAGATTTATATGTTTTACCTAGTGAAAGTTATATATATGTGGAAGGATCTGTTGTAGATGAGAAAACCTCTAAATCTACAGCTAATTTCAAATTAAAAAACAACTTTGTGGCATATCTATTTGATGAAATTCGCTATGAGCTGAATGGCATTGCAATTGATCATACAAGATATTTAGGAGCCACAAGCACCATAAAAAACTTGGTTTCTTTATCACCAACGGAAAGCACAGGAATGCAGAATGCTGGTTGGAATAAAATTGATGATTTGAAACTTGTAAATGGCTACTTTAATTTCTATGTACCACTTAAGATGCTTTTAGGATTCGCTGAAGACTATATATAAAGTTATACTAAATGGAAAGCATGAATTGATATGCTTACATAATAAGAATGATGAAAATCTTCTACACTCGAACGTTTCTACTGAAAAAGCAAAACTTGCAATTTCACTCATCTCATGGAGAATTCCACACGTACAATTATCTGATCTTTGTAAGCTGAATATGATTAAAATTATTACCAATGGTGCTTCTATACCGATGGCATTCCGTAGTTGGGATTGTCATGTAAATCCACAATTAAATACAGGAACAAGTTATATTTGGAATGTTAAATTAGCCGCAAGTAGAGAACGCCCCCGTTTTGTATTGATTGCTTTTCAACAAGAAAATAAGTTTGTTCATTGTGATCTGACCAATTTAAAAGTTCATTACATTCAGTATCATACCCATATGATGATCTGAATATTAAATTTAAAAATGAGCGTTATGCAATTCTATATGATATGTATCTAAGATTTCAACAGAGCTACTACATGAGAGAGTCTCAGCCACTTCTCACCACTCAAGAATTTAAAAATAATAGATGTTAGCCATCAAAACGAGTCGCTCAATAACGGACCAATTGATATAAAAATTGAATTTGAAACAGACACAAATATTCCATCAAAGACATCAGCTTACTGTATTCTTATTCATGATCGTATAATTGAATATATTTTTTTTTTTTTTTTTAAAAAAGAGAAGTAACACTCAGGCAATTAGTATGCCTACCAACCCGTAGGTGTGTTACCTTCTTTGGGAAAGGGATAGTGAGAGAGAACAGATGGTGAAAGAGAGAAAGCTTAATTTTTACAACTCTGATATTGCGCGTTGTGTTAGTTTTTAGATCAGTGTTGCAGCGCCTCTGATGTCAAGTAGGCGCATTAAATGTGTTTTAAGCTGTTGTAGCCATTTTATTAATTATTTTACTTCGCCGGCGATTTTGCTACAATACCGACGAAGGAGGGCGCTGTGATGTCCGCTAGCATACACCAGTATCAATTGCTGCCAGAACTGTTCAGTGACCAGTGGCTATGCCTTCATCACTTAAACAGTCTGACAACAACAAATACAATCGCATACTAATGCACATCTGAAAAATGCTGGATGTTATGACTTGTCTGAAGCTGGGCTCGAACCCACGTTCTTAGACATTATTTGCTTTGCAGATTTTTGAAAGACAACTTAAAATATTCTATAATCTATGTTAAAGGTGAAGAAAAGAAAAAATGGTTGGAAGAAATGATTCATCAAACAATTGTTAACATTGAGAATATTGCTTGCATCAACTTTAAACAAATGATAGCAAGTATCCAGACGATTTCTACTGTGACTATCACAACTATGGTATTTGCGCCAAAAGAAATGCAATTTTACTTAAAAAAGAGACTTCAAAATAAAGAAAATACACATGTTTATTCACTGTTTTATATTAAAAAATTCAACATTTTTTTATTTATTATTTTTTCTTAAAAAATCTTAAGAATAATACAGATTAAATTTTATAAATTAATAAAAATATGGAAAAAACTTTATGCAATATTTGCTTTTTATTTACAAATGATTTGGGCATAGGTAAGAACACCAAATGAAATAATAATAAATAAATAAATCAATAATTAAATTAATAAATAAATTAATAATTAAATTAAATAAATGAAATAAATAAATTAATTAATAATTTAATAAATCAATAGAAACTAATAAAAACAGAATAAAATTAAATCGTCATTGTCATCTTACAGGTAATATTAAAAATAAAACATATTAATCTATATCCATTGATTCATTAATTCTGTCTATATAATGTCCCCAAGCACGCGTTTTTATATTATCTTCCATAATATTTCTCTTGTCATCAGAAGAGCTAAGCACTACTTTTTATAGTTTTTGAGTATACAACTGATGTGCTTTGGATCTGAATAAAAACATTTCATCTGACAAGATCTCACTTTCAAATAAACATTTCTTGTAGTCATTAATGGTCAACTTTTCAATTATAGACTTTTTAACCCCCTTTGATTTTTTAACATCTTCCGAGTGAAGAGTCGACAGAGAATACATTTTTGATCTTAAACCTACAAACTCTGTCATTATATCTCCCTTGTTTTCATCTTTCATCATTCCTAAAACCTTCTTATTAAGTAGCGGTAAATGAAATTGATTATCTTTAGGATATTCTGATGTGTCAAAATTCAAACTAATATCGTTAAGGATGTCATCGTAAAAATCATCAGTTTAAATCGAGTAAATAAAAGAATCAGCATCCATATAGTTGAGAGAAATGTTATCTCCGAATTTAGGCTTCATGAAACCATAATGGAAATCATACATTTTCCACTTGGATAACTCTAGTACTGTAAAGCCAACGTACATAGGTTTATTACACTCTGGTTCCATTTTTTTCAACTCCACCGCATACATATCATCCGAAAATTTTGACAAATGCATAAAATTTGGTTTTGCAATTAATGCTCTGAGACCCAAATGATTTCTGTTTGTTGATTCCCATGATGAAGTAATTCTAATGTCCCTACGATTTTCAATGTTTTCCATTGTCTTCCCATAAACAGCATTGTTCAAAAGTTTAAAAAAATCTTTTTCAAAGTTATTTTTAGCATCTGTTCTATGGAATGTATTTAAATCAATATATTTTTTAAGCCAAGGGGATTGTTTAAATTTAAAGATTCTACTGATTTGTTTTAAGATGAGACCATTTAAAATGGCTTATTTTAAAACTCTATAATGTATAGTATAACTTGTTTTAGGGTGTAAGTCTGCAATCAATTTTTTTAATTTAGATCATCCAACTGTAAGATGTAACCATATTGTGATGTATCAGATATTTTTTCCACATCAAAATCAGGATCACATACCCACTCAAATTCGCCACAGGGAAGATATTCTGACATTGCCCACCCATATAAATTATTCGCATCTACATACATTAAATATTCAGATGGTTTTGTAACTTCAAAATCTTCTAAATACTTATGGTTGGCCTTAGAATATCTTTGTGAGCATTGAACTAGTCCACCTCTTATTCCATTTTGCATGAACATATACATTTCGGAATCAGTAAACAGCTCTAACGTAACCTGAGTGGTTTTGAGCATAGCATCCGAAGATAGACCTGGTGCTGGAAAGACAATAAGATTTTGAACCCGATTGTAAAATTGTGAAATTCAGATTTTTGTAAACATACGCATAAACTTATTTTTTTTTGTGAGCTTTGTAATATAAATACAATTTACAGACCACCAACAAATTTGAGAAAAAAATATTTCTGTATAGAATAAACAAAAATATTTAAGACTGCAAAATTTTCTGTGTAGTCAGATTATGATGAATAAATGTTGAAGTCAGCATAATTATGAAAACATAAAGAAAAATCAAAAACATATGTACATAAAACAGACTCAAATTATAAGGAATAAATCTCGAAATCAGCAGAATTATGAAAACAAAGAAAAATCAAAAACATACATGAAAACAGACTCAAATATTTAAAAAGAACAAAAAATAAAATATGCTATATATATCTATATAGCCAAATTATAAGGAATAAATCTCGAAGTCAGCAGAATTATGAAAACATAAAGAAAAATCAAAAACATACATATATAAAAACAGACTTAAATATATAAAAGAACAAACAAATAAAATCTAATAAACATCATTAATACAACGATACCAAAGTGATCGCAACATACACACAGACACACACACACAAACACACTCTCATACACACGCTATGACGTCAGTGATGATGACATACCTAAAATCATCAGATATACACAAATTCTCTGCCAACAAAAAATATCTCTGCCTCCATACCAACATACTGTGACGTCAGTGATGACGACACACCTAAAATAATTAGTAATAAACACACTCTCTGCTAACAAAATATTTCTCTGCCACGATTCCATCAGCAACACACCAAACAGTATAAAGACACACCCCCGCTATGACGTCAGTGATGACGACGCACCTAAAATAATCAGATATACACACATTCTCTGCCAACAAAAAATGGACTGCCTAGATACCAACAGAAACACACCCAACAACATAAACACACAACCAAACAACATAGCAACAGACAAGCAAACGAACATACACACGCACACACACAACCAACATAGCACAGGCAAGCAAAAGAACATACACACGCACACACACAACCAACATAGCACATGCAAGCAAAAGAACATACACACACACACAACCAACATAGCACAGGCAAGCAAACGAACATACACACACACACATAAAAAAACTAGAGGATGGCAACACTGGCTCGCAACTGGATGGCAACTGCCGGCAGCGCAGTCGCGCATGTCTATTGTCACCATTACCTATCTACTTACATACTAAATGTGTGCGCAAGACGCTAAAAAGTGTACAGTATTGCATTTTTTTCTAAGGGCGAATATTGATTGCAGTAGTGATGGTAATTGAGTGTAAACTTAACACTGTAAAGCAAACATAGAGGACAAAGAAACAACTATGCACCAAAAAGACCTGTACAACGGTTGAGTAGACAGTATTGTCACGTGTACACTGAAAATAGTGTAAACTTCATGTTGCAATCTTTGAATAACTGGACGTACTTATGTATGTATGTAATTTTGTGAAATTAAACTTCGTAGGTTAGAAGAGATTCGCAGAAGAATCAATATAGTTTAGATCGGGTCTAGGACCTATCCCACCCCGTGACGTAAAGCCTTACGGTAGTTCCACGGGAAACGTTTGGGTCAGTGTGAAGGGGTGTTTTAGCGTGTTAAAGTCTCGCACTCCTGGCAAACACCATCACTGCCAGTGGCTTTTGATGATTTCATCCCATAATAATAAAAAAAAACATATGTATGTACATACATACTTATGTACATATATACGGAAATTCAAAATTTTTAATTTTTGAGTTACCTAATACACTATTGTTGCGGTATATTAATTTCTTAAAATTAAAAAATTCCTTACATCTATCTCCATGATAAAAGCTATTATTTTGATGTTTTTTAATTCTAAATATATTATATCTTTGTACATACATACATACATATGTATGTACATAAATTTTAGAAAAGCATCACGCGTAGAATAAAAGAAAAAGAACACACAAAGCTCCAACAGTTTTCTTTCACACATACATTTATCTATCTATACACATCCATATTGACAAACCGTAAACACTATTTCATTTCAGTTGATACTTGAAAACTGAAATGAAGTATGTAGTGAAATTTGCTTTGACACTACAATAAATAATGCCGTTGCTCGGCTGATAAATATGTGCTGTTGTATGCTTTTGATAAAATGGAACAGCAACTTTAGTGTTCTCATAAAATCAAGCCCAATAAAAAAGAGAACACTTCAACAATGTACATTATGAAGATTAGGCAAGCAAAATGTCTTGTGCTCACGTTTGGTACATACATACATACATACTTATATGTTGAAAACAATCATCTCACATAAGTCGCACTAAACTGTTAGCTTCTAATACTTTCGCCGAGTACTGGTCAATTTACCATTTTACTGAATAATGACATTTTTTATCACAAACTCCCGCGCAGTTTATTCCAGATTCACCGCGTATTGTACTTTTGCATTCGTAATACTCAGCCGTGGCCTGGCAAAACAAAATTTAATATTTAAGTATATTCAACGGATTTTATATTCCTCGTATAAATAATTTTTTATTGCTATTATTTACTTCTGATTTTTCAATCTTAATTAGTTTATATAGTATGTACATATGTATATTAACTTTTTTTCAGAGCTAAAATTTTTTCTTCTTATCGCTATTGGACCTTTTTCAGTAATGCTGGTTTTTTTAAGACAGATAGATATATTACTTCAATATGTATAATTAAATAATTATCCAATAATTATTATATCATTTCTTTTTTTTTGTTTTCGAGTTTATTTATTTGCAATCTATTTAACAAGAAACATTAAGCAAATCTTATAAATAAGAACAATAACTTATATTATTAAGTTCCAATGAGCTTAATAAAATAATATTTAAGTACGTATGTGTATGCAAATATGCATATTAATTATATAAACCTAGCCTCTAAAGGGTAGATCAAGTACATGAAATCTTTTGAGTCTACGAATTTCATCACTATCATCCAACAGTGTAATAGCCAAAATATTTGTATGATTACTAAGTCTACCTAGATATCTATTACTAAAATTACTAATCTCTTCCCTTATTGTAGATATTTTGAGATCATTATGTAAGCAGTTGTTGGTTATAAACCACGGTGCATTAGCTAATAATCTTAACGTTTTTGATATCTCTGGAGTATTTCTATATTAGAATTACTAGTAGTTCCCCAGAGTTGAATACCATAAGTCCAAACCGGTTTGAGCATTGTCTTATATAAAATTACTTTTTCATCTAAGCTTAGTTCTGACCTAGGTCCTAACAGCCAAAACATTTTTTTAGTTTTTATATTTAAATGATGTCTTTTACTTTTGACATGATCTCTCCAAGTGAGTCTTTTATCCAAATAGAGCCCTAAATACTTCGCTTTAGTTGCTTTTGGAATAATATTTCCATTTAAAGAAAGCGCTGGGGAGTCGCCTTTTCTTAACGTAAAGGTTACATGTAAAGATTTCTCAGTGTTTACCTTTATGTTCCATTTTTGTAACCAATCTTCGATAAGCTCAAGGTGCCTTTGTAAAACTGCCGAAGCTTCAGATGGGGATTCATTGGAAGATAAAACAGCAGTGTCATCTGCATATGTAGCTATAGTTAAGTTATTGTGATGGGCATGTCTGCTGTAAAAATGGTGTATAGAATAGGACCAAGTACACTTCCTTGTGTAACTCCAGATCTAATATTTCCAAACGAAGAACCATCCCCATTTACATGGAAATAAAATGTTCTGTCATGTAAATATGATTTCAATAAAAGATAAAACGGAGCAGGAAGTAGACACTTAAGTTTATATGAGAGGCCATCATGCCATACTCTATCAAAAGCTTGAGTGATATCCAGAAACACAGCTGAACAGTATTGCTTCTTTTCAAAAGCGTTTGTAATTTCTTTTACAATACTATGACATTGTTCAGGGGTGCCATGATGGTGTCTAAAACCGAATTGGTGCTCAGGAATTATATTTTTACATTCTAAAATTGGAAGTAATCTTTTCAATAAGAGCTTTTCAAATATTTTAGATAAAACTGGTAATAAACTAATTGGCCTGTAAGACGCTACTTCATTTTCTCTCTTATTTGGCTTTAGTATCATGATGATTTTTGCACATTTCCATTGGGATGGGACATAATTTAACCTTAATATAGAATTAAATATTGCAGTTAAGAAAATAATACCTTTTCTGGGCAATAACTTTATAATTCTCGAGCTGATAAGATCATACCCTGGGCTTTTCGTGTTATTAAGTTTTGTTATCGTGGCCTCAACTTCTAAGGGAGAAAAACTTTTGATAGGCCGTTCCATTTGGCAAGCGATATCTAGGAAATTTATTATTTCATTATGTTGAGAGGTGTTGCAAAGTTCAAAAGGGGTAAATGTATTCTCTAAATGATCTTTAAATTCATTAGCTTTGGCAATATTAGATCTGCACCATTCTCCATTTACACTTTTTATTGGTATATTTCTCTTTATTGGACGTTTAAGGTATTTTGTAGCTTTCCAAAGATGGTATTCATCAGTTCTAGTCACATCTAAAGCTCTTACATAAGCCTTTACTGAATCATTTTTATATTCTTTTAATCGCTTTTTCAGATAGTTCGAAACCCTATTCCAGTTAGCCTTATCAGTTTGGCTTCTACTATTTTGATATATTCTCCTCAAGGTGCGTTTGTTAATTATAATTTCTCTTATTTCCGCAGATATTTTAACACTGTTGCCTATTCTTTCAGGATGCTGTGGAGTAGCTAAGGAAGCAGCTTCGTATATGACTTTATTTAATGTTTCAACTGCATTATCTATTTCGTTCTGTTATATTTGGACCGCACCGATCGATAAAGAAACCTTTTGCATGGTCAGGGATTTTATCAGAGGCGGTGCAATTGCATGAAATATTTTTCTCAATCCCGCACTTACAACGGGAAATCAAGAACAGTCTATTCCACTCAATTACATTGTATTCGAATTTATATTTAATTTTAAAGTAATCATTCAAAAGCTTATCCAAATATTTACGAACACCACTTACCGATATAATTGCAATGCCTGCGCGCTGCCACAAAAGGATTCCACTTCTCAAAACTTCTTGTTTAGAGCACCCAACTCTCGATTTCGATCATCGTTATGCCGCAGATACAAATAGAAATAAATAACATCGCCCTTCGTTGTAAAAGACATTTTAACGTTTTATAATTGAAATAAACACAGCAAATACCTACTGTATAAAATTGAAATTCCATTATTTGATTTTACATTAATTTTTTTAATTCTTGTTATATAAGTTGAGACATGATTGATAATTAATAGAAAGGTACCTGATGACTATTGAAGAAAAAAATTCTCGAGACAAAAACATCGATATATCATACTTTAAGATACGACTGTAAATATGAAAGGTATGACGACAGTTTTTTCCCGACTCAAAAAAGTTACGAACTTTGGAAAAAAAATCTGCTCTTTCTTTTTATATGCTAGAAAATTTTTTAAAAAAAATTGACCGTTTGGGACCTTTTTTTAAATAGCTATTTTCAAATGTAGTTTAAAAAAAATGAAACAATAACTTCAACCAATTCTGGAAAAATCCGCGCTAGTTTTAAGTTGTGCCGACAATCGCTTCTAATTTTTTTTAATAACAAAAAAGTTTTTTTTTCAAATTTGGCTTATTTTATGTGACTTTTTTATGAAATTTTATTGGATTCCTCGTGAATCTTCAAAAGTTGAAAAATAAAATTTTTTTTCGAAAATTTTAAGTGGTTATCGTCCGAAAAATTGTGTTTTTTTCTTTTAAAAAAGTAAGGAAAAATTATTTTTTCCCTTTATGAGCGTTTTCTTCTCCCGTACAGAAAAATTACAACTTTCAAATGAATAAGGTATCTCTGCATGGAAATTCTGCAGCATTTTGAACTCGCAATACCTTTCTCAAATTATAAGCAACACGAGTGACTTTATTGTTCAGATAAGTATCATCATTCTGTCTTCTAGTAAGCATGGGGGTTTGGCTTAACAATAATAATTCAAAAAATTAACAATAATAATTGAATACCGAAACGAATGAAAACTAAGAAAATACCTGTCAATATATCGCTTTCGTAATTGTCAATTTCCATAGATCCGTTAATAATATTTTGATCATTTTCATTAACATCACTCTCATCAGAAATATTATCAGCTCGGTGTTGAAGTAATTTTTTATAACATGACTTACTTATTCGGTCATCAGTCTACAAATAGTATCGAGTTGCTAAATGCACTGGTAATTTTCGCAAAGATAACTTTTTCCGAATTAAATGGATTGCAACATCGACCATGAAATTTCGGCATTGTAATCGCTTGAAAGCAAAAAAAAAGTAAAAATATTTTTGTCAAATAGTGAATACTTTAATTAGCCAGTAATCTACGTGATACGATTTAAGGCTAAACCATAACATGCATTAGCTAGCTTAAGCAACTGTGCGATTACATATAAAATGTATGGGGCAAACTATAATGTGCTTAAGGAAACTTTTCGTTAAGTTTTACAAACTGTCATTTCCTTAAGCAAAGTGAGAAACTGAACGCATATTCCGTACGGAATCAGCTGTTTTTAGAATTTGTGTGTGTATGTATGTACATAAAAACTATTCATTTATGAAAAAGGAATTCGCTTCCAAGAACACGTTTATATTTAATAAATTAGAAAATTTTTAATTATTTTTTGTCCATTTTTAGTTTAAAATCATGAGAATTAAACAATTTTAATGTTTTTATCTTTTAGTTTGAAATGATTACTTACAATCAGTGTTGCAAAAATAAGGAAAATGGTAGAATGCTATATACGAGTATGTGGGGAAAAACGTTATGCTAAAATGGTCTATAAAAGAAAAATTTAATGTTAAATTAAATTTGAAACACTCGTACTATTAGCCAATTCATCAAGTGTTCTACTGTGTCATATTTGTACTAAGGGCTAAAATGTTATGTTGATAATATTTTCATATAATAATATTATATGTTTCAGTGTTCTATTTAGTTAGCTATTTTTTTCTTTCTTATAAATTCGAGGAAAAATTTTACTATCAATATCATTTTACTTTCGAAAATTCATATAAAAAATAATAAACATAAAACTAAAGCCTTTAACATTATTAAAAAGATGCAGAAAATATTGAAAATGCAGCTAAGCAAACAAACAAAAGGTAAGCGACGCTTCGCTGAACGTACTGCTTCACTAACAAATGTCCTATAAAGTTTTTAAACGATTAGCATTGCATTTCTCAGCAGAAGCTCATAAATTCCATTTTGTTCGTTTGGACGGAGTTTTGTACATATGTACGGAAGAAACTAGTTTCAGAACACTCAGAACCAAACTGCTGTAGAACACGTCACGGAAACCGTTATGTTATCGACTATAGGCTATAGAGCGAAAATATTATGTAGATATTTTATGTACAAACCTCGAAAATTTGGAAAATTTGAGCTAGCCCAGGAATTTTATTTCTACCAAGTTAGTGACCAGAAACTCAAGGCACATAATGTTAGCAACTTATAACACTACTCTGTCATAATTTATATATTATTTTTTATACTTTCCGGGATATAAGGAAACTGGAAATCTTGTTATTGTTGTTTTCAATAAGCATTTACTTTTAGAATTTTAATTCTAATAATATTTACTTCTTTAAACTTAACCAAATATTAGGAATTTTTTACTTGTGGTCGCTGGCTCCATTGTAACTCTGTATTGTATTATATTTGAAGCATTCATTTAGAACATATATGTATACTTACTTATGTACATATGTTCATATATAAATTGCAGAATACAACAAAATTCCCTCTAAATTGGTTGAATTAAATTTGTTATCATAGATGTTAAACATTACCAACCACCATCCTGAATTTTAACTTTAGTTTTAGTTTCGACACACAAGAGTGACTAAATTAATTAAAAATCTTAATTATTTTAATTGTTAACAATGTACTTTTGTGTACATTCTCGTGCATGGATCGATGTGTGATTAAGTGATAATGAGAAACGTATAGTATTTTAAAAGGAAAGAACATTTGCAGCATAGTTACACAAATAAGTTTATAAGCAACCTTTTAACTGTAGTTAAGAAACAAAACGGTAGCAGTAGCTGAAGGAACAAATGCATAGCCATCGACAATAATAGCAACAAAAATAATTATCAGAGAAATGTATAAACTTTTGATAGTGATCTCTGTTGACATGTCATGTTGACAATTCATTTTATTTGCTTCAACAATACTTTTATCGAATGAAATTCATGTGACCATCAATAAAATGAACAGAACTAGTGCACGCCATCATCCCTCGTAGCTTAATGTTACTAAATTTTACTAAGTCAAGTGCTGGCTTGAATAAATTTGTTCACTTGTATGACACTGACATACATACATACATTTTTATATACAAGTACATTGGAGTAGTAAAGTTTTAATTTTTATCTGACCCTCATCGTTATTTTGGACATCTACTCGTCCTGGAAGGGGACGCGTAGCACAGGTGGTGGTCTCGCTTTGCATTTGCTGTCAACAACAACAAAATCTACAAGCAACTTATCAATGAACAATAAAGAGAGAACACAGCAAAACGGAACCGAACAATTTATGCAAAACGAATTCAATTAACACCTAGTTTGTACGACAGTTTGATAGTTTGCAAATGACACGTACATCCATTAAACTAAATAAATATATACATCCATGCATGCATATTCACACACATGCAGAATACCGAATGAATGAATTGGTGCAGTCATCTCCTTTCTGTAAATGAAGGATTTAAAAGACATTTAAAAAAAGTATTTCGAAATGTAGCATTTAGATCAAAATCAAAAATGGTCTGTTCACAATCTTAATGTATTTATCGCATTCCCATTCAGGGGAATGAAAGTAATTGCGTATGACCGTTTCTGAAATTAAAAAGGTACTGTAGGTTGTTCACTATTATATTGAAATAATTGCTTAGTTCACAACACCCAATTTGAAGTTGATAGATATGATTCTTTGAAGATTTTACACTTTCATTCAAGTTAGAATATCTTGGTGGTCCTGCGCAATATATCATATACTAACTCTATATGATCAGTTCAAGTCAGCAATTTATAAAAAGTGACAATCAAATTCGGCAAGTAATTTCAACAAATTCAATTATAGAGCCTTCAATGAAGATATCATAGGAATTATTCAGATTAATTTCCAAACTTTTACCTGACGCCCAAATGAAAATTTTGTTAAAGTCAAAAATTCAACGCTCTTACTTTTAGTCTAGTCAAGCCTTTGCCACAATTAAGGTATAACTGAACGTCAGCAGCGTGTATTTGCACACTACAAAATTGAAGGTGTTGTGGGAGACCATGAGCTTATAATGAACAAAGTACTACATGGAAAAACGACTGCTTCGCATTAATTAGGTTCGTAAAGAAGAGTTTTTTTAGTAGAGCGAACAAGCCTGTTTGCGTAAGAATTGATATTTGTTCGCGATGTTCGACGTAGGAAAATTTCTTTTTAAACGATTATTTCATCGCAGTGAGCATATGATGAAATCGTTTTGTGTTTGTAACTCATCGTTATTCATAATTGCTAATTTAACTTAAATATTTTTATTCAGCAATTTGGTATGTTATTACTATGATAGTATATACTGCTTCCAAAATCTCAATTATTGAGCACTGCGGCACTCCCATAGTCATTTTGAATGCACATGCAAGTAATTCATTACCATAGGCTTCTATAAGCACCCTAAAAAATTACAATACAAAAACGAGATTTGCCTATCATAATACATATAGCAATTGGAGGACATTCATTCCTCATGAAAATTGTTTAGTAATAATAATTACATTGAAAATATGAAATTCGCCCTGATATTCACGGCGAAATTATTCTTACAAATCTGGGCTTATTGTTATCAAATTCAAATGCGTTTGACTTTATGGTTTTATAAGTACGAACAACATTCAATTGTTCAACAATTGCATAGTTTAGGTTTATATTGAAATGAATTGTTTGATCTGAGTTCAAATCTGAGTTTACCCATTCATTTTAATTTAAGAATGTTTTATTTATTTTTTGATAAATTCATTATTTTATTATGCACGTTCACTACTATGTCGTTCAGTTAGTTCAATCGCTCTTTTTAACGTTGAACTGATTGCATAATGTTTGTCGAGCCATATGAAAACTTGGTAACTTTAAATGCTCCGGTGATTTTTGATGGTATGGCAAAGTTTGTTTACATTTCATTGTTTATAACTAATTAATATCTAAATATATATATGTAACTTGTTTCGTATTACGTTTAGAAAAAACAAAGATAACCGTGTTTGTGGAGATTAATTAACAAGCCTTGATTTTTCCGCCTTGTATTTCTCAGCTACAAAAACCATCTTAAGTCTACAGATATGTTTTCACCACATACGAAATGGTAAAGGGTAATGAAGTTGGATTATATTCTAAAAGTTATTTCCACTGCTACACTATGGCCAAGGGTGTAAGTTAGCCTTGGGTAGATGAGTTATTGAATAATAGTTTAATCTTATAAACTATCTGTCGATTTGCATACTATTGAGTTAAATAAACATGATGATGGCGATAAAATCCAGTGAGTTTTAGGAATGATTGTTGGTAGAACGGAAAGGAACTACTATTTATTACCAATTTTACTGACGTTAATCAAACACACGAACAAAGAAAATTTCGATTGAAATAAAATATTAATAAAATAATGTAAACGAACATGAACTTATAATAGGTACCTCAAATGTTCCCTTGAGTTTGTACATGATTTTAAATGAATATTTCATAATGGCAAAATCGTTCATTTGAGGGTGCTGTTGGCTGAAGTAGTTAGCGCGTTGACTGCAAAGCAAATAATGTCTAAGAACGTGGGTTCGAGCCCAGCTTCAGACAAGTCATAACATCCAGCATTTTTCAGATGTGCATTAGTATGCGATTGTATTTGTTGTTGTCAGACTGTTTAAGTGATGAAGGCATAGCACTGGTCACTGAACAGTTCTGGCAGCAATTGATACTGGTGTATGCTAGCGGACATCACAGCGCCCTCCTTCGTCGGTATTGTAGCAAAATCGCCGGCGAAGTAAAATAATTAATAAAATGGCTACAACAGCTTAAAACACATTTAATGCGCCTACTTGACATCAGAGGCGCTGCAACACTGATCTAAAAACTAACACAACGCGCAATATCAGAGTTGTAAAAATTAAGCTTTCTCTCTTTCACCATCTGTTCTCTCTCACTATCCCTTTCCCAAAGAAGGTAACACACCTACGGGTTGGTAGGCATACTAATTGCCTGAGTGTTACTTCTCTTATACAAAAAAAAAAAAAAAAAATTAAAATGCTTATGGTACGACACCAAACCATCGAATCGCGGCCATCTAAGCCCGCTATGCCTACGCAAAACCAAACATTTATATTGTAGCTAAAATTAAATTTTTCAATTCTCCAATCAAATCATAGTTCAGCATATTTCGGATAATCGCAGAACGACTAAAAAACCTATTCGATTTTAAATACATGCAGCAAAAAGTATTATTAGAAATTTTATTCTATATTAACTACTGGCGCTATGATTTCAATGCAAATATGTAGACGCTTTATGTCGTTTGTCTAAATTCACCGAAAACAAAATATCTTTAAGAATCACACTTTTTGTTTAATTTGCATTAGTAAAATTCACATTTTCAATTTTATAGGGGATTGAAATTTGCACTATACAAATTATTAAATTTCTTGTAATTTTAGTAAGATTTAGTTGTTTTCATATAAAAATTTCTAGAAACACATATTTGTCTTTTATAACAAAAAAATTTTTAAAAAGAATTTAAAAGTGTCATAAATTTGCCACGGTCAGTACCATCCTTTATAAAATGCAGCCATGTCGCTATATTTTTTTCCAGACATATATAAATTTGTTTTTCTTATATTTTTATTTAATTATTAAAATTATTATTAAAATATTTATATTAAAAAACGTTTTGAGTGGACTTTGAAATTTATGCAAAAAAACTGTTTCAAATTCAAATCACAGAATATTGCCTGTACACGTACGGGCATTAGATAAAATACTCACCAGCTGTTTTCAGTTTGGCAAGAAATTCATTTGACTTTGCATAGCAAAAGAATTTTTTAAGCTGAATTTTGACAAATCTCATGGACATGTAAACAATTATTTTTATAATTAATATACTTGCATCCGTTGACTTTGATTCAAATTCAAAAAAGGAGAATGGCAAAATTAGCACAGCGATGCCAAGCCGATTTATACAAGTTGTTGTGTATGGCATCATAGTTCAAAACTGAACTATTTAAAATGAAAATTTCATCTAGTTCTACTGGTTCAATTGATTGAATCGTTCAATTGAACTGGTTCGTTCGGGAACTACCCAAGACTACTTCGTAGCGATTATTATCTTTTTTGTTATGTTATATGTTTCTTAATAATCTCATATCGAAGTTTTAATAAATTTATGAATGAATTGTTCTTTTGAAATGAAGCACTAACTCTTTTTTTCTAATGGGAAGGAAAACTTATACAAAATATAGATGTTTTTAGGTTTAATTTATTTTTATTTATAATTTAAATTTTGGAATTGATTTCAATGGGATTTTATTTAAATGGCGATTTGGCAACATTTACTTTTTCCTTGGGTGTAAGTGGTTTATTGTTCTAGATTTTTAAATAATGCAAAAGATGTTGATTTTTCAATGGCCGCAAAGTTTTTGTTTACTTTGTTGCGCGAAACAACAACAAGCTAGCAAAACCATATGTAAGTTATGGTAAACAATAATTAAAAATAATATAATTAATATTGCAACGTTTGCCAAATCAAAAAGCAGGAAATCAATAAATAAAAAATATTGTAACTTTTTTCATATTGTTAAAATTATTAAGAAAAGGGCAATAGCCAGACAAACTGCAACTTTGCAACTTTTACACAAGCAGTTGCAACATAAAATTATTTGGAATTTTATTTGGATCAACTAAATAAATATTATTTGTAAATTTTGCGATTGCAAAATTATCAGGAATTCCAAATCACGCCACATTTGGAAGTAAGCTAAGAATAGGGTATAAGTAAAACTAATTTTAAGTAATCATTTGTCAATTATTTACGATATTTACCAATAAACGCGTCGGTAGCGGCGCAACAAAAATTTATTTTTTTATTTTCTATAAAAAGAAAATATTAATTGGCGCCCGAGCAAATCTAAACGCGTATCTTTCATTACGAAAAGCCCTGAAGTAGTGCGGTAACGAAAGTAAAAATTATCCTCGCGTATCCTTGTAGTGTAAAGCAAGGACGAAGATAAAAATCAAACGCGTATCCTTTATTACAATAAGCCCTGAAGTAGTGCGGTAATAGAAGGGAAAATTATATCCTCGAGTATCGGAAAGTGATCAGTAGTGAAAAAAAGAAAAATCTAGTAAAAAGGCTCCTGAGTAGCTTAGCAAAAAGGGAGGTATTACGTACCAGCCTTACTAGTAATAACAATATCCTATATGAACTATCTGTAAATTAATTTTGAACAATAAAAAGACGAGTAAAGAAGTGCATGCTAGAATACAAAGGCAATTAAGCTATAATATTAAAGTGTAAAAGTGACTTACGAACAGAAAAGTACCAACTATCTGTGAATTAATAAAAAGACGAGTAAAGAAGTGCATGCTAAATTACAGAAACAATTAAGATAAAATATTAAAGCGTAAACGTGACGAACTATCTGTAAAATAATTATAAAAACTCTAACAATAAAATTGCAAATGAAATACAGAAACGATTAAGCTAAAATAATATATTATAAAGAGTCACTTGTATCGAAGTCGAATCAAAATTGATTGAGGAAAGAACGCAAAGCAGGAAACCGAAGTATCAATCGCCGTGTTAAATAGGGAGCCCTAGGAAACAAAACAACACCCTCAGCAACATACAACATTGCAACAGCCGCAGCCATACCATAAAGAAGACAACAAAGAAACTATATTAAATCAAGGTAGAATATAATATAAGTTGTAGTAGATCTTTAATTTTTATTCTATTGACAATACTCTAAATTTACATTATTGTGTCAAAAGTTTTAAATAAAAAGTTATTATATACTTGGAAATAATATTTAATATATGAAAAAAAGGAAAAAAGAGACAATCTATATGAAAATAAATCCTTGTAAAATAAATTAGAAAAAGTGCCCCTTGGGAAGAAGAATTAAATAAAAAATTGTTATACACTTGAAAATAGTATTTAATAGGAAAAAAAGGAAAATAAAGAAAAGAGGAGATAATCCATATGAAAATTTAAATAAAACCTTGTACAATAAACTGGAAAAAGCTTCTTGGGAAAAAGAATTAAGTAAAAAAGTGTAGATTGTACCTATAGGGGAAATTTTTTAAGACATGTCAAACCCAGAGAATTTAGTTAGACCACCCGTCCTTTCCCAGGCTAATAACCGTCCTGCCAATGCGCAGTTAAGTTTAGAGGATTTAAACGCTTTAATAGCAAATGTAGCGACAGAAGTTTTTAGGAGGCAAGGACCGGGAATTATACAGGAAACCCTCAACCCTGAAGCGGGACATGGTATAGTTAGAGATCAGGTAATAAATGAAGAGTATAGAAACAACCTTGGGGATCTTGATAAGATCCCCGATATCGTAAAAGGTTTGCGCGAATTCTCAGGAAGACAAGGTGAGTTTGGCTCTTGGAGGAAGAGTGTGGAGCGCGTTTTACAGATATACGAAAGTACAAGGGGTACACCGAGGTATTATGGCATTTTGAATACGGTCAGAAACAAGATAGTGGGAGACGCGGACATAGTCCTCGAATCTTATAATACGCCCCTGGACTGGGTGGCAATTTCAAAATGTTTAGCAACGCATTATGCGGACAAGAGAGATCTTGCGACTCTCGAGTACCAAATGACTTCGCTTATACAAGGCAAGTCGTCGGTACAAGAATTTTATCAGCGTGTTTATAAACACCTTTCATTAATATTAAACAAATTAGGATGCTTGAGTGCATCAAATGAATCAATATGCCTACTTACGCAAACGTATAGAGATAAGGCACTGGACACCTTTATTAGAGGTCTGAACGGTGACCTACCTAAGCTTCTCGGAATGAGAGAGCCATCGGACCTCCCGCAGGCCCTCCATTTATGTTTAAAGCTCGAAAACCAGACGTATCGAGCAAACTATGCTCAGAATACTAATTTCAGCGGAAGGGGCAGCAATTTCCGAATGCAATCCCCTCCACTACCACCTCGCAGCCGGCCAGGATTTCAGCAATCCCATTATAACAGAAATTCACAAATACCATCTCGCTCCCAACCAATGGCATTTTATCCCCAGCTAGCTCATGTACCACGAAGTTCCCAGGAGCAATTCAGATCTTCTAACCATCAGGATCTTAGTTTTGGCAAATCTTTCGGCCACCAGCCACAGGCCCCACCTAGACCTCTAGTTCCGAAACCACAACCTAGAGCAGAACCGATGGAGATTGACGAATCTATGAATAGCAGGAGAATCAACTATATGAATAGACCGAAGCCAGGTTATACCTTTGATAGGCCACCGGCATCAGTTAATCAACCTCAACGTAAAATCGCACGGAATTTTCACATAAATTCTGAGTATTCACAATATGAGGCAAACGCAAATCAAGAAAGAAATCAAGAGGAGGAGACTTTCGAGGATTACTTGGCCTCCACGCAAGAACCGACAATGCTTGAAAGCCAGCACTTAGAATTTAGTGATATTCATTTTTTAGGATAACAAGCCCCTCGTTGCCCTATATAGAGTGTAAAACGAGGAGCGGTGACATTTTGAAAATTCTTATTGATACAGGGTCGACAAAGAACTACATACAACCACAATTTGTTGAAAAACCCCTAGCGAATAAAGAACTCTTTTATGCAAAATCTGTAGCAGGTGATGTAGAAATCAGGGAACACACTTTTGCTAATTTGTTTAACTTAAATGATAAAATAAAATTTTATTTAATGCCTACATTGAAATCTTTTGATGGCATAATAGGGAATGAAACATTACAAGAACTTGAGGCAGTCATTCATACCAGTAAAAACTTCTTACAAGTTAAAGACGGCGTTAGAATCAAAATCAAACAACTAAGGACCCACTCTCCTATTAACTCGATAGAAATTCATGACGATAACCTAACCCCATTACAGAAAGAAAAACTAAAATATATAGCCGGGAAGCACCCTAAACTTTTCGCGGACCCGGACGAAAGCCTGACATTTACAACGAAGGTAGTCGGTGAAATACGCACTAATACGGACACCCCTGTCTACACCAGACTTTACCCTTATCCGGCATCGTTGAAAACCGAGATTGAAAAACAGGTTGATAAACTGCTACATGATGGCATCATTAAGCCCTCACGCTCTCCATACAACTCTCCCGTGTGGATAGTCGGCAAGAAACCTGATTCGGAAGGCAATAAACAGTACAGAATGGTAATAGATTACAGAAAACTCAATTCTGTAACTATTCCAGACCGTTACCCAATACCCGAAATAAATATTGTAACATCTCAGCTAGGTGAGAATTCTTTCTTTTCTGTAATCGACTTAAAAAGTGGCTTTCACCAGATACCACTAAAACCAAGCGATCGCGAAAAAACAGCGTTTTCCATTTGTAATGGCAAATTTGAATTTACTCGCCTACCCTTTGGCCTTAAGAACGCGCCGTCAATTTTCCAACGAGCCCTTGACGATATTTTACATAAGTATATAGCAAAAATTTGCTATGTATACATTGATGATATAATCATCTTTAGCAAAACAGAGAGCGAACACTTCGATAACATAGAGAAAATTTTCAAAACCTTAGAGGAAGCAAACCTAAAGGTTCAGCTGGACAAATGTAAGTTCCTGCAGAAGGAAGTTGAGTTTTTGGGTCATATTATCTCTGAGAAAGGTATACGTACAAACCCCGCTAAAGTCAAGGCGATATCAGACTTTCCTGAACCTAAAACCCTGAAGGAACTTCGATCCTTCCTAGGACTATCGGGGTATTATAGGAAATTCGTAAGGAATTACGCTAAGTTAGCCAAGCCCCTAACGTCGCTTTTAAGAGGGGAAGATGGGCGAATATCGAAAAGAAAATCCTCTCAAGTGCCGATAAAATTAGACTTTGAAGCCAAAGAAGCATTTAGGAAGATAAAACATTCCTTGGTTTCGGATGATATAGTATTGGCATATCCCGATTTTACAAAGGATTTGGAACTCACAACCGATGCGTCCAAATTCGCGTTAGGCGCCGTTTTGTCACAAAACGACAAACCTATCGCATTTATCTCCAGAACTTTGCATAAGGCGGAAGAGCACTATGCTGCCAACGAAAAGGAGCTCCTTGCTATTATTTGGGCACTTAACTCGTTTCGAAATTACCTTTATGGCTCTGTAAAAGTAAAAATATACACAGATCATCAGCCGCTGATCTATGCCTTAAGTAACAAAAACAATAATAGCAAGATGAAGCGGTGGAAAGCCATCTTGGAGGAGTACGATTATGAGCTCTTATACAAGCCAGGCAAAGCAAATTTCGTAGCCGATGCCCTTTCAAGAATACCAGTTGAAGGTGACATTAACACCCTGTCTATCGCTACAAACAGCGCCGAGAGTTCATCCCACAATTTGGTAAGACATGTAGATTCACCGATAAACGCTTTCAAGAATCAAATTTTTCTGAATATTGGACCCACACCCGACTACAAATTTGAAATCATTTTCCCAACGTATCACAGACACACAATAACCCAGCCATACTTTAATACAGAAAATCTAGTTAGAATTTTAAAAAAATATATGTATCCATCTATTATAAACGGAATAAAAACAACAGAACCTGTCATGGGAGTAATACAAGAGGTATATACGGATCACTTTACGAATTACAAAGTTAGGTTTGCAAATAAACAAGTAACTGATGTCAGAAGTGAACAAGAACAGGAAGAAATAATCGTAAGTTTTCACAAGCGAGCGCACAGAAACGCAAGAGAAAATAAGATACAAATACTTGAGAATTATTATTTTCCTGCCATGGCCAGAAAGGTAAAGAACCTTATTAAAAAATGCGTAATATGTAAGGAGAACAAGTACGACCGTCACCCCATGAAGCAACAGATACAGGCTACGCCTATACCACAATTCCCAGGGCAAATAGTCCATTTGGATATATTTTTAGTTGGAAAGGAATTAGTACTGACCGCAATGGACAAATTCTCCAAATACGCCATTGCACGGCCTATAAGATCCAAAGCGACTGAGGATATAAGACAACCCCTGAGGGATATTCTTTTCTCATTCTGTCCTGAAACTTTGGTTATGGATAACGAGAAATCGTTTAACTCGGAATCTATTAAATTTATGATTGAGAATGAGATGGGGATACAAATTTTTCGAACAGCCCCATATACAAGCTGTTCTAACGGACAAGTAGAGCGGTTCCACTCCACTCTCCAAGAAATTATGCGTTGCCTCCAAAAAGAGCAAGCGTACCGGTCATTCCAGGAATTACTAGACTCCTCAGTAAAAGAGTATAATTTCTCTATTCATAATGTTACGGGAAGAAAACCAATAGAAGTTTTTTTTCGGTAGACGAGTCAGCACCAATCCAGAGCAACTCCAAGAAGATAGGGAAGAAAATATAAAAAAACTGATAGAAAAACAAAAAAGTGACCTTACCTATCATAATGCAAATAGGGAACCACCAAGGGAATATTCGGAGGGAGACGAAATATTCATAAAAATAAATCGAAGGCTAGGAAATAAGTTGTCACCTAGGTATAAAAAAGAAATAGTTGCTCAGAACTACAATACAACAGTTAAAACTAAATCGGGAAGAATAGTGCACAAAAGCAATATTAAACGCACCTAAGAAAAGTATAACAGACTAATACCTCTTTTTACAGGACCAAAAGGAAAGATGACGAAAATCTTGTCGATTATCGCTGCTTGGACACTAATGACGAATGCTCAGCAGTTGGACGTACAAGACCTGACTAATAACAATGGGTACATTCCCATTAAGACTGGTGAGGTACAGACCATTGACCACTACGACAAAGTCTTACATTTTATTAATTTAACTACATACGAAGAAACGATAGACCTTATCTCCACAAACATAGGAAATTTGAAAACTGCAACATTTGAGGACAATCAGCTCTTGAACGCCGTGAAAGGAAATTTTCTCTTGCTCAAGACAAGGATAAACAACTTACACAGTTTTCGTAGGGAAAAACGCGGACTCATTAACGTATTGGGTAAAGGACTAAAATATATCGCGGGTTCAATGGACAGCGATGACGAGAAGGAAATAACAGACGCTATAGAAAAAATACAGAACAATGAAAAGACTAGTAACGAAACAATGAATAAATTAATACTTGTAAATAGTTTAATGACAGAACACATTAAAAATATAACTAACCACATAAACTCTCAACAAATCCTTATTAGTGACTATATTAATAAATTTAAAGATTATATTCAAAATAAAATTCAAATGATAGACGATGAGGTACAATTTATGCAACACATATACAGAATTAACAATGACGTACTGCTATTGAACAATCACATAGAGGACATCGGACGAATTATATTTTCATGCAAATTAGGCGTAATTCCTACCGATATATTAACACAAAAAGAAATTGACTTAATTACAGACTTTAACAGCTATAGTAAAATAAGGGTCGTGGTGCTTTTTCATGATAATAATATAATCCTGACACTATTTATACCTCAATTCTCTTCTAATTTACTATCTAGAATAATTTTTGAGCCATTGCCAAACATCTTCAACAAATCAATAATTCTGAACCAATATGAAATATTAGCGGATGACGATAATAATATTTTTGACATTAATGTAAAAGATAATTTAGAAAGGAACTTAGTTGCCTTAAAAGATAAGTGTATCACTAATATATTAGAATTTAAAGAAGCACAATGCGAGTTAGTAGAATTTGAGGATTTTCCAGTAAAAGAAATTGTACAAGGGATTATTATATTAAAACACTTTGAAGGAAACATAATTCATGACTGCGGTAGAATGAAAATAAAACAAAATGGGACATTCCTAATTAAATTTGAAAATTGTAAAATTAATGTATTGAATAGAACTTATACTAATGTTAATATGAAGGTACACGATACTTTTGTCCTACCAAACCTAATCACAAAAATTAAACAAAATAATGTAACAAATCATGATTTCAAACTCGAAAATCTATATTTAAAGCAACTAGAACATGAGAACAATATTAAGATTCTAGTTCATAAGAGTAAAAATAGTAATATCATTAGTCTAGGCACAGATGTGGCAATAATAATCATCGTTATAGCATTTGTAATTATTATTAAGCATAGGAAAAAATGGTATAATTTGTCAAAACCACAAATAATAACAGGTGAAAAAAGTGGACCATTTTTGCAAATTATGACACCCCAAATAAATTAATCGATTGGGGACAATCGATATAAGAGGGGAAGAGTTATGGTAAACAATAATTAAAAATAATATAATTAATATTGCAACGTTTGCCAAATCAAAAAGCAGGAAATCAATAAATAAAAAATATTGTAACTTTTTTCATATTGTTAAAATTATTAAGAAAAGGGCAATAGCCAGACAAACTGCAACTTTGCAACTTTTACACAAGCAGTTGCAACATAAAATTATTTGGAATTTTATTTGGATCAACTAAATAAATATTATTTGTAAATTTTGCGATTGCAAAATTATCAGGAATTCCAAATCACGCCACATTTGGAAGTAAGCTAAGAATAGGGTATAAGTAAAACTAATTTTAAGTAATCATTTGTCAATTATTTACGATATTTACCAATAAACGCGTCGGTAGCGGCGCAACAAAAATTTATTTTTTTATTTTCTATAAAAAGAAAATATTAATTTGTATGTGTATGTATGCATGTGTGCACAATTTAAATAGAATTTAAATTATTTAAATATTACATATTTAAGTTTCATTTAAGTTTGTACTGCAAAACTGAATTTCGTATTTAAATAGAACTTAAAGATAAATAACATTTAAATACAAAGTCATAAACTGGCCATTAATTTGATATTCGCAGAATATGAAATTGTTTGTAATTTCTATGGTACCCATCGCTTGATTTTTCTTTCTTAGTTCTAGATATAAACTAGAACATATTTTATTACCAAGAATCACAATAACCATACTTATTTTTATATCACTATAGATATAATTCGCGAAACAATATTTTCAAGGAGGCATATATCCAATGGTTGTTGCACTGATCGTAATATTTGGGATTTCGTTTCCCTAATTTCTTTCTTAAAATGTTGTACTCATTTCTTATTAATCCCATATTGAGAATAAGAGATGTGGTTATTCTTTGAATTATTCCCTTTAGTCGCTTTGAAGATGCAATTGGTAGCACACCTTTGGCTGCGTGTTCTTCAATAATGACTTGAATGAATATTTTATTTTGCTGGCAGTATGCGTGTTTAAAAGTTCTCATTGTTTTTTCCCTTTTTGACTTTAAATTTACATCATAATTGTTTTATGGGCGACATTTCTTTTTATCACAAATGAATATGTAGATATATCTATTTCTTTATATTTGTATTTATTAATATGAATTTCTAATACAACAAGACACAATATCTTCTAAACTATAGTATTCGAATCAGACAAGTTAAAGGGAACATTGGATATTTATAGCTTAATTCTACTTAAAATTAAATTACGAATCGCAGGATCTCAAAGATTTTCTTTAACAATATTAAGAATATAAAATAATTAATGAAATTAGCATATAATATTAGCCTTGTTTTTATCCTTGAATTAAGATTATGATCAAGTCTAATAATTTCTTAAAATGTATTGTGTTGCTTGTGCATTGAGTATCCCTATGTAGTAGAAGCAAACTGTAGGCGTTCAAAAAGATAATTAGGCTCCTTGCTGTCATATAATAATCCTGTGAAAAAGAATAAGGTGTTTGAATATAAGATAATTTAAAAGAGAGTTTTTCAGTACCCGAAAAGAGAACTTTCAAACAATCTTTAAGGCTAAAAATGTAACGTATAATGTTATTGAAAGTCGTGCAGAGTTTACTGTTATCCTTCATGTTACATCCATTGAAGAGGTCAGATGCGTATAATAGAGGTAGCAATAGATAAGTTTTTTCCAGAAGTAATCTTACTCTTGGCGTAGTGAAATATTGTGTGACCCACCGACTTCGTAACATACCGTATATTCTCTTGCAAGATTGGTATATCATTTGAGCAGGTTATATTTCTGTCAAACGTTACACCGAGCTTTTTTACCGCATTAATTATATAAATTTATATAATCGTCTATTATCATTGACTACTGATATACAACTGAGCATCAGCAGCATACTTTGGAATTTTCGAAAAGCTGATCTGAAGTGGAAAATAGTTTGAAAATAAGAAGTACAGCAGTGGACCTAAGATGGAATGCAGTGAAACACCCCTTGAGACGAATACAGGTTATGAAATGGAGCTATCATTGGCGGCAGATTGAAATCTCTTAGACAGGTGGGACGACATTAATTTAACAGAGTTTGAAGAGAAGTTGAAAATTTTCGTTAGCTTGAGGCAAAGAATTGCATAGTGCACTGTGTCGAAAGCTTTTGAGTGGTATAATAGAATATAAGATATAGGTATAGGGTGTTTTTTTTTAAGCCCGATAGAACTTGAAATTGTAAAAAATAACACAACAAATTAAATTGTAATCAAAATTTTTTTTTTATTCGAAAGATCAATATGTGACATTAACATTTGAAAATGATTTCGGGCATATGGGCACCGCGGCTGTTCTTGACGAAGCGCATTCTGGACGTCCAATTTTGGGCCACTTTTTCGAGCACTGCTGGCCGTATGTCACGAATAACACGAACAATGCTGGCCTCCAAGGCGTCAATTGTTGCTGGTTTATCAGCATAAACCAGTGACTTCACGTAGCCCCACAGGAAATAATCGAGAGGTGTCAAATCGCACGACCTTGGAGGCCAATTGACAGGTCCATTTCTCGAAATCAACTTATCGCCAAATTTTGATTTCAGTAAGTCGATGGTTGCGTTCGCCGTATGGCACATAGCGCCATCCTGTTGAAACCACATCTCCTCCGGATCAATGTCATCCATATTTTCAAACAAAAAATCATTGATCATGGTGCGGTAACGATCTCCATTGACCGTAACGCGAGCTCCGGCCTTATTTTTGAAGAAATAAGGTCCGATGATGCCACCAGCGTGAAAACCGCACCAAACGGTGCATTTTTCTGCATGTAATGGAGTCTGTAGGGTCTCTTGTGGATTGGTCTCACTCCATATGCGGCAATTTTGCTTATTAACAAACCCGTTAAGCCAAAAATGCGCCTCATCGCTGAACACAATTTTGCGATAAAACAACGGGTCAGTTGCCAAGTTGATTTTCAAAGTAAATTTGGATAATTTCGTAGCGTTGTTCAAGCGTGAGTCTATTCATGATGATTTGTCAGAGTATACTGAAACAAATAAAAAAAATGTTTCATCAAAATTTAATTTTTTGTGTTACTTTTTACAATTTAAAGTTCTATCTAGCTTAAAAAAACACCCTCTATTTAAGAATAAGACCAAAAAGGATATTTTTTCACTATCTATTTGACGATCAGTCAGAAGATTATTGTCGTTCGCAAGTTGATAAATTTGTTTGTGTTTGTTCATAAACTTTGGATAAGTTATGCAGAATTTTAATTGGACGGAATTCTTTATCCGATTTTGGTACCGGGACAATTTTGGCATACTTCCAGTTGACATGATAAGTGCTGGTAGTAATAATAGTGTTGAAAAAATGCTTAACAGTTCGAATTATCCAAGGTAAAATTATCTTCACAAACCTTGGGTTTAAGTCATCCAAGCCAACTGCATTAGACTTAAACGCAATAAAACCTGCGGTTACGCTCACCGCATTTAAGCATTAAAAATTAAATTCAAAATTTAATGAGTCCAAAAGTAAATATTGATCATGTGTGTCTAATTGTACAGTTGGAAGAGAAATATTAATAAAGTTATAATTCTTTTGTCATCCAGTCTTAATTTTTTTAATCCTTTTTTCTTTTTAACATTTATTCAAGATAAAATTTTTATTTTTTAAAATTAAACGTCACTTTTAATACCTTTAGCTCCAAAGTGCGTGTTAAGAAAAATATTATACAGACACAATGTTGTTATAAAATAGTTTACGCGTGTAACTAAAAGCGTTCACTGAAATTAATACATACAACTTTTAACTCATTTTGTATTAAAGTATGGTTGCTATATCTTAACTTACATATGTATGTACATACATATGGTAGTATGTGCAATTATGTAAAAAGAATATTTAACATATCTTTACCGTAATTTAGAAAAGGCGTATTCAACTTTAAAAAATCAAATATATACAGAAAGAGAAAATATCTTAGGTACGTACGTCTTTGCTAAATAAAGGTTATCATATACAAAATACCTATTAGAAAGTTTTAAAATAATATATAAAATACATTCTGTAAAAAGTATTTCAAATAGAAAATAAAAATATTTTGTTTTTGTTTTAAATAAATGTACAGTTGAACGTCGGTTATCCGGGCATCTATTAACCGGCTGCATGTAGTAACCGGCATGCTCCCAGCTTTGTTTTACAACCTCTATTATACCGCTATTTTACATTATTCATCCATGTTTTTTGTACCTCTATTATTCGTGCAACAAAATTTTTTCCAGTTAATTATTTAGATCTAACTAACCGTGTTGAAATACAATCAGATGTTATAATACCGTGCGATATTATTGAGCAACCGTTTGCCATTGCATCTGAAAATGAAATCGTTAGGATGGATGTTCAACCAAACCCAAGAAAGTGATTATGACTCTACCTAAAAGGCGTAGAACCCTTTTCAAATACTCATTTTATATATTGATTAATTATCTATCAGATACGTTTTTTTATTATTTCATTTGGTTCAAAACTAATGTTTTTTGTAACGAAAAAAACTCAAATGGCCCCACTGAGCGTCGCCAAAACGTGAAATTACGCGTTCTGGAAACTTCTCATGCAATAAAGCCAAAATCGGTCACATTGTGTGAATCGTGGCACCATCTCCGTAGAATCCAGATATTATCCAGCACATTATCTTTACTTACAGTCCAAAAAAATTCGGTTGTCATATAGCCAACATTATTTTCATAAAAATGCGGCCCAATGACACCTTCACAAAATAACGTGCACCAAAAAGTCACTTTTTCCGGATGCAATGGCCTTTCGACAATTACTTCTGGTTTCTTCGAACCCCATATTCGAAAATTTTTATTGTTGACGTAAGCACTGAGTGAGAAAAGTGCTTCATCGCTGAAGAAAATTTTGTTCCGTAAATCAGCATTGAAAACCTGTTGCTCCAGCACCCAATCAGCATATCTACGGCTTTGTAAATGATCAGCCGAATTCAATTGTTGTGTGAGTTGAATTCGCCAATATGAGACGTAAGGTAGACCCAATTGCTGAGAACACCGTGGGATTGATAAATTCGGACTATCCGCCACACTTTTACTAATGATGCATAAGCCTGACCACATCTGTAACGATTACAGTCTCTTAAAATGTATTTATAATCTTTGCCATTTCCTGGCACAGTAGGTCGATTATTACGAGCCACTCTTGAATCACCACATTTGTAGGAAGTTTTAAATATTTGTACACGTTCTTCGGTTGTGAAGCGATCTATGTATATTCGTAAAAAGCAAACCTTTCTATTTAGTGACAGATATTTAGCAGCTGACATCACTAAATGGATAGCTCTTTAAAATTAAATATTTTTCTTACAATCATTAATTCGGTTAGAAAAACTTTTAATAAAAAAAGTATTGTTTTTAATATGATTCTGTCATAAAACTTCAAAAAATAATATGTTTATTGCTATGAACACCCTCATCTAACCCCACGTTTAGATTGGCAATAAATATGTTGGCAATAAGGCAATAACGCTGGCGGAATAACGGAACAATATTACCTATTGCTTTGTTATGGGAAATCGTAACTATGTATGTTAACACACAATTTACAGAATTTCAAAGAGAGAGATGCTCGCTAAGAAAGAAGAAAAACTGAAAGAATTTTTAAGTTTTTATCTAATTTTTCATTTCATTTCAGGATGAGATAAGAAATTTTGCATTTTTATGTACATACAAACAGAGATTCTTTTTAATTTACCTTTTTAATATCAATAATTAATTTAATTCTTTTGCAAAAAAATTTTTATTTTTCTTGTTTTATGGTTTTTTGGAAATGTCAAACGGCTTATGACGTTTTATGTTCGCAATAATTGTCAACGAAAAACTGTTGACAGTTATTTCCAGGTACGCAAAAGATGCGTCTTCACTGGACATTTACTGCAATATATGTTAATGAATTTATTGCCAGTCAAGACAGAGGTGGTTTAACTTTTTAGGCCTTAGAGCAATGATAAATAGAAAATTAATTTCGTACCAACCAGCAAATTTGTTTTTAATAAAAATGTTAATATTTTGCTACATACTTATGTATATAAAATATTAATTATGAGAAACAGTGCGAATAAAATTAAAAATACTAAAATTTTAGAAATTTACATAAAAAGCACCAGTTACTAATTTGACAGCACACGGTCAAAAAAAAACTTGTTTGTCAACACTCTATACTTATTGTAAAGCTGTTGTTGTTTTTACGTTTTTCTACAAACCTCTTGCAACTGCAATGAGAGTTGCAAACAAGTACGAATCTTATATACCCATCACCATAGTATGGAGTGACGAAAGAAGTCACAATCACGAAAATTCACGCCCAAGAAATACGAAAAAAATTTAAAAAATATTTCAATAGAAAAAATTACATTAAACCAAAAAAAATTGCCACTCACCATCTCACGGACGCACCCTCACGTGATGGAAACCAAAAATTAATCACGATCACGCATTATTGGTTCTAATCTCTATTTCATAGTATAGGCTGATTTCATAAACACAGCCTGCAAAGCAACACTGGACGAATGAGTTTCCAAGGCATTCTAGTGTTGCACTGCGTTTATGAAGACAGCCATATATTATGAATTTCGTAACAAATTTGTAACACTTTCTTGCCTAGAGTGCATTATAAAAATATTAACATCCCCTTATTAGCACTTATATAATTTTTCACACATCCAAGAAGTGTTGAAACACTTTATCTTTATCAGCCAGTGGTCTTCGACTAAACAAAGAAATGATTTGAAACGTAAGAACAGGTTTAATAATGAAGAAATTCTCCCAAAATTGATAAAAAGTATCGCCAACTATTACATAAATCTGTTAGTCTAATGATTAAAATGTTCCAATATTATATTCATATTGGAAATAATTTAAAGCTATCAAAAATTCTTAAAAAAACGAAATTTTTTAAATAAAAAGTATAAATAATAAAAATAAATAAAAAGGATCAAAAATTAAAAAAAAATTAATAAATGGTTGGTCAGGATTTGAAACCGTACCCTACCCGGTGGTAAAACGTTTATTTTTCAAAAATATCTAATATGTTATCAGATAGGATCTTGTACTGAGATAAAATAATTATATAATGAATTCAGTAAGTTGTCGAAGTTTATATTTGATATAATAATAACACCAATAATAAAAATAGCTTGACGGTGTAAGAAAAAATTTTAAATTATAAAATATAACAACATATTTTAATTCATTATTTTAATTTAATTTTTTCTTTGAAACTCGTATTATGTTCGTATGTATGGAAACTAGTGATATTCTGATAGTTTTCTTTTTAATTTTTTTTTTGGTTTTCCATTTACTTATCTGTATTGCGGTTGGACCATACGATAAAGGTTTTTTTGCAATATAACCTGTATATTTCTGATATAGAAACACAATCGAATTTCAACATCAATTGATTTAAAAACTACGAATTCGGTAATTCATATTCAACCTGCTAAGAAAACAGACGGATTTAATTAAAAACATTTTTTATTTAAATCTTCTTCTGCATTTACTGTGTAAGACAGAGAAATAAATATGAAAAATTACGATCAAATCGCTAACAGAAAGCTTTTTGCTCTCAAATCGGCTTATTTTCGTAATATTTTGCCATTAAATTGCGTCCAATAGCGTAGTGCGTGCTATCGACAATGCGATATTCCGCAAAACTATGATTTCTTAGGTGTTTTTAATGAATGTATGTAACCAGTTAATTTTGTATGACTATGAAGAAATAAATTTTTTATCTCCTAAGATGTTATCTTATCATTTTGTATATGTTGAATTGAGGAAAATACGAAAATATGCAAAAAAAAATGAAATACAAATATGTATGCATATACTATTTTTAGACGTGGTACAGCTCGCGAACTATTATTGCTACGCTTTACACATGTTTTTGAAATTTTCGCCAAACATTCCGATCTAAAAATCCAAAGTTCATATGTATGTATACGATAGGAAATGATTGTTTGAAAAATATTTGATGAATTCGAACTATTCTTAGAATACATTTTAATTAAGCCCACATTAAATTATTCAATTGGATAATGCAATCTAGAAAGTAGATATTTGCAATACTTTTATTCAAAATACAAATGCATTTTAAATTTGTATTCCAAATACATAATAGTTTTTAATAAAAGTTTAATTTTCACAATGGAAATGATATTTGTAAGTTTTTTTAATCTATAATTTTGCTGTTTTTTAATCAATATCGAATCATACAATTTTTCTGATGTTCGCATATTTTTAAGAATTTTTGGAATTTAAGAGATTTTTTCAAAACTTTTGGCTGCCGATTGCCAATTATATGATTTTTTTAAATATATTTTGGGAATAATTTCGAATATTGCAGTTGCAATTTTTAGAATATGCGCTATTTTCGCGGGGGTTTTAATTTTTTAATTTCTTTGCTAATAACATTTTGGAGCTTGATATCAAATTAAATTCTTACATCAAACTTTGTTTTTATTTTATCGAAAAAGCAATTAATTGAAGTGCTTTTGAAGATTAACTCACTGATGTTACAGTATGAATGAAACATTTCTTATCAAATTCTAGCCGGGAAGAGATTTTTCTGCTTTGTTGTGTGTTACTAAGTATCCAAACAACATTTTAATTGTCAAAAGATGTTTTATCACATTGTACAAATACAATAATAATACTGATATACTACAGGTACGCTCTGCATCTGAATATAGAAAATAATTAAAATTACACAAGTATAAAACATCAATTTTGCCTTTCTTCTGAAATCTCAAATAGTCATAGAAAATCAAATATTAACACATTTTTAAAACAAAACTAAAATTCAATTTCATTGATTTTGTATGTATATTTACTCGTACATAGTGTCTTGACGATCCATAACATTTCTTTAATATAAATAATATAAAAAATAATTATGGTTATTTATATACGAAAAGAAAATGCAAGCCATAAAAAATACTGTAATATGCATGCATAATATTATACTAATAAACGTACAAAAATAAGTTTAAAAAAACAAACAAAAACAAAACAACAAATCATTGCTTTTGATTGTTTAAATATACACATGTATACACACAATGTGTACATGTGCCCATGAACGCAATTCAGTATTGATGTATGTGGGACAATAATAGCGAATTTACAACAACCACACCAATTTCCATCAAGAATTTGAAGTTTTAGTATTTTATAATAAATAAGATATATTATGTACTTAAGCGCGTAAACTACTGCAAAAAATACAACTGCTCTGTAGTGCTTGTGACTACCAACCAGTAGGTTGTTGGTATGAATCCCAACGCAACTTTTTCAAAAAAATTTTAAAAGTAAAATTATTTCGAATACCAATTTCTGACCATATTTTAGTCGTTAATGGACCGACTTCAATAATTTTCAGTCCAAACCTTCGTAGAACTCCATACAAGAGATCTGCTGCATAAAATTGACCGTAGGACAGCTGGGGCCATAAAAAACAACAGAATAGGACACATAATAAATTAAAGTCTTTTGGCTATATCTCATTAATTATTGGGCCGAGTTTTGCTATTTTCAAACCGAACAATTTTATGAAAAATTCAAAGAGAATGGTATAAAATTTATGTCTCTATCTTGTGTGAGGCCTTGGTTCTACTTACACCAAAATATAGCAAAAGGAAAGAAGGACAGACGGACATTGCTCGGTCGAATTCTCTATCTATAAGGATCCAGAATATATATACTTTATGGGGTCTTAAATGAATAATGAAGAAATTACATACGGAATGACAAACCTATATATCCCCTTTCAATTTTTTTTGGTGAAGGTTATAAAAAGTCAACCTAGGTAGTAAATGGTTAAGTAAAAAATAAACAAAAACAATTGGTTGATTATTGTGTTCTTGTTACGGCTTTGATATTGTTTAAACTTTTCATTTGCTTTAATGAAAGTTTAATTTAATATCTCCAGTTGCTCTGTGAAATTTTTGGGTAAAGTTCTCTGATGGTCTGCATTAGCAACAGTGAAATGCGCATAGGAAATAGTAAAAGTGTTAGTTCAAAAGAGATCGGTGGAGTTTAATTTTTCACATTACTTATTTGACCCAACTGCTAAAATTTTTCTACCAGTTTCACAATTGCTGACCAAAAACTTTGCTTCACGAAGACGCAAAAATGCTTAAAAAACTTAAGCTACTGTCAAAATTGAACAAAGAGTCTGTCAAATGCTTAAGCAAATTCAAACAGACTTTTAGGTAGCCATAATGGACTTAAGCGAACTTAAGGAAAATTTACCCATTATGGCGAATTTAAGCATTATTTGTAATTTTTGTGAGTAATTCATATTGAGAAGACTAAAAATTGCAGCAGTGTTCATTATTGAATTTTGAACAGCGTTACCATTTTAGCATTTAGCTTGAACTTGATGCATTAACATTTTTAGAAAATATGCTATATTAACATAATTTGTTTGAAAACAAATTGTAATAGTTTTGGGAGTAATATTTGTTTTACTTTTTTGAAATTTACATTAAATCCATGTTTAGAAAACCTTAAAGATAAAAAAACAAATTATATATTCATGTGATCGAATTTCAAATATTAAAAAAACAGTTTCTTTAAAATTACTTCAGAGTAGTACTGCAAAATTGTATATCATTGTTTACATAATATTTTTAAGGTAATATTCGACATGAATTTAAACTTGAGCTTTAATATACAGTTCCACAGAAATAGAAGCGAAATTTGCTGCTACACTCACAAAATACCAGAAAAATTCGATCATCTGATTAAGATGGAAAAATCTCGAAGATATTTTAATTAATTAAAATTATTTTTCATCCGCAAACAATTTCATTGTTTTCGTTTTCAACGTTCTCTCATTGGAAACTTAAAATTAATCATGTAACCAATTCACAGTCATGTAGCCAGTTCAAAGTACTGCGAACGGCCTGTTGTATTGCTATATAAAAACTGTCATAAAGGTTAAATTCAAATGACAGAAAAACCATAGAAATTATTATTAAAGGAAAACAATGTCCACAAAACAGACAAATACTTATTTAAAATATTATTACTAAGTAAATTTTAAATGCATACACTAACCACATTGTTTCCTTCTGTTTCCATTTCAGTAATTGATTTTATATTTTTATATACAGCAAATTCTTAAATAGTTTTTTCATCAGAATTATATGAATTTTTGAATGATATTGAAGTAAAATTTTTGATCGAATTAAGAAGAAAATAAAAAATAGCACACTGAAAAAACATAGATAACAATATTGTAGCATATAATATTTTTATATGAAAATAATATCAACATAACATTTTACCCCATAGGATAATGATGACACAATAGAACACTTTGTGAATTGGCTAATAGTATTTAAAATTAATTTAAACATAAAATTTTTCTTTTAAAGAACATTTTATCACACCATTTTTACCCACATACTCGCATATAGCATTCTACCATTTTCCATTTTTGCAACACTGATTGTCCAAACTAAAAGATAAAAACATTAAAATTGTTTAATTCTGATGATTTTAAATTAAAAATGGACAAAAAAATAATTAAACGTTTTTTATTATATTAAATATAAACGTATTCTTGGCCGCTCATTCCATTTTTTATAAATTAATAGTTTTTATGTACATGCATACACACGCAAATTCTAAAAACAGCTGATTCCGTACGGAATATGCGTTCAGTTTCTCACTTTGCTTAAGGAAATGACAGTTTGTAAAACTTAACGAAAAGTTTCCTTAAGCACATTATAGTTTGTCCCATGCATTTTATATGTAATCGCACAGTTGCTTAACCTGGCTTAAGCTAGCTATACATATTATGGTTGGGCCTTTAGTTTTGCAAACTGTAACTGCGAAACTTTCGCCATATTTTTTTAGTGAATTTTATCAATTTCAATGTAGTTACAGGTTGAGTCATGCATGATAACTGTTATAATTTCGGGCTATTGAAAATGAAACGTCTTATCGGACCAACCGTAGTATTACCCTGCAGTAACGCTGTTTTTTGTTTTAAGAAATACTTACATACTTCTTGAATATATTTTAATGTTATATATTGACTTATATGAATTTAAAACTATGTACCTATGTAGACTTTTATTCGATTTTTTGTTTGTTTATGTACCAGAGAACGACAAACGACACATAAATAAATAATTTATTATACATTGAATATTTTCAATACAAAATATGTTTCGTATCTGTTCAATTTCATTATTGTACAAGGTGGCGCAAAAATAACCTTCCGATGTTTTTTGGCTGTAATTAAAAAAAAAAATGAAAAACTTTGATTCTTCTTGTGGATTATTTTTATTTGGTCTTTTAATTTTTTTACATCAAGTCGAGAATATGATGTCATGTAAATGGCCGCCGCCACAGTTGATTGTCATTTGAGCCCTTTTTTTGGCATTTTCCATCACTTTGGCCAAAACTTCCGGCGATAGGTCCTCACATTCTTGACGGATATTGTCTTTAAGATCTGCAAGAGTCTGAGGCTTGTTGACATAAACCCGCGACTTCAAAAAGCCCCACAAAAAGAAGTCTGCAGCGGTCAAATCAGGCGATCTTGCTGGCCAGTGCAAATCGCCAAAACGGGAGATTAGGCGCCCGGGAAATGCATCCTTCAGCATATCGGTTGTGGCACGTACAGTGTGTGCCGTTGCATCGTCATGTTGGAACCACATGTTTTCCAATCCCAATTCATCAAGTTGCGGCAAAAAGAACTCGTTAATCATTGCTCTGTAGCGCTCACCATTCACAGTAACCGTTTGGCCCGCGACGTCTTCGAAGAAAAAAGGTCCGATGACTCCTCCAGCGAAAACAGCACACCATACAGTGACTTTGAGCGGGTGTAATGGCTCTTCGTGGGTTACACGCGGATTTTCAGTGCCCCAGAAGCGTAAATTTTGCTTACTTACGTACCCGCTAAGATGGAAATGGGCCTCATCACTCATGATTATTTTTGATGAAAAATCATCTTCCTGTTGGTGGTGATTAAGGATGGCTTGAGCGTATGTTAGACGCGATTGGCGGTCAGCAGCTAACAGCTGATGCACCGTCTGGACTTTGTACGGAAACATCTTCAAATCTTGTACCAAAATTCGCTGTAAAGACCGTCGACTGATACCCATTTGCGTGGCACGTCGTCTGGTCGATGTCGACGGCGCTTCCATGACATCCTCGGCTACAGCAGAAATATTCTCTGCAGAACGGCTACTCCGGGGTCTGCGACGACTGGCAGCATCTCGTGTTGTGTCAGTCTCTTCGAGGCGAGCGGCTAAACGTCGCAGTGTTTCACCAGTAGGCGTTGGACGGCCAGGAAATCTGCGACGAAATTCACGTTGTGCCAAAGTCACCGACCGATTATTGGTAAAATAAATAGTCGCCAATATTCCGCGTTCTGGAGCAGTGTAGCGTAACATTGTTTATTAACGTGTATTTCGCATGTGTTTACTGCACAAATGTCAAAACAGAACTGACATTAGGGGCCAATCGCAAAATTTATAGCATTTTCTGATAGCTGGATTACTTTTGCGCCACCTTGTATATATCGGTGCGCATTTTATTTTTTATCTGTATGTATTCATGTTCATATATGTATGTATCCCCGCGCTCCTATATGTATCGATAGGGTACTCCAATGACTATGAGCACATTTATTTTCCAATTTTTGTTTGATAACTATTGGCAGAAATTGTGTAAGTACTTGTGTATAGATTTCGTTTCGTAATTATTATGAACCATTTTCAAGCAAAATACGATAAAGTTGTATTAAAAATTCGCGTTAACTTCGAAGGGTAAAATTTTACATTGAATTACTTTTTTGTTAACATTTTTGAGAATATTAAAAATGGATGAAGGTCCTTAAACAAAAAGCGACCGAAACAAAAAAGGTAAGCTGCTTGCAAAAATTTCGAAAATCTGCAAAAATTTGCATAATTTGCTTTTTTAAAACTTTCCAATTTTCGCGGAATTTCGCCTTATTTGCAATGTGGGTGACTTTTTCTATTTTTTATTGTTTCATCGAATTTTAAATGATATTAAACATTCAAATTTTTTCAATGATTAGAAGTTATTGCGAATTTTCTTCATTTTTGCAGTTTTTTTGCGAGTTTTTCACATTTCTTGCATTTTCAGCTCGTTTTAGAAGATTTTACGGCTTTTTAAAAATATTGGAAGATTTGGCGAATTTTCGGGATTATCGCGATATGATTTATTGCTTCATTGAATTTTTAAGATTTTATAAAAAGATGAATACAGAATATTAATCCAATATGCATGAATTTCATTAATCTTATTTTTATGCAAAAATTATTTTTACTCAAAAAGTTAATACCAAATAAAGAACTACAATTTTTGCCTAAAACAAATATAAGTTGAAAATAAATTGTTTCTTTTTGTTATAGTTCTGCAAACAATTTTTTTAAAACGCTACAACATTGCCTCTTACAGTCAAAGTTCTGGATACCCATCGATACATATCTATCTATATTTGTACGTATTTATAGCAATACAAAAAGCATTTTCTATTTATTTATACTACACCTATCGGTATGTGCACTTTTTTATAATGGAACCCGGTCGTAGTCATAGCTTTCTGTGAACGTATTTGTTTGTACCCTTACATTTTAAAATCCTACACTTTTGAATATCAATATGTGCTATGTATTGAAAATTGTATATCTTTGTCGTTCACTGTTATGTACTTGAAGTGAATTTGTTTTAATAACTTTCAACATGTTTTATGCATTTTTTTATAAGTAATAAATAAAACGTTGAATTATTTATAAATTTTTTCCTTATTTTAGCTTTTATTTCTGGTCATTTTAAATAGGCGATTTAGCTGCTTTTTCCTCCAGCTACTGGCAACACTAAAAACAACAGTGGTCTAATGAAAACCACACATAAGTATGTAAATATAAGCCGTTTATGGATATATTTTTCTTTTGAGTTTGGATCATATGCAATTTGAATGCAAAGTGCTAAATGCGTCTTATTGAAATGAACATTTGAACTATCATTTACAAAAGATTTTTAATGTACGAGTACATATCACACCTTCAAGTGTTGTAGTAGACATCTTATGTCTTATTTTATTTATCTTTAGATTGTTGAAAACATCCATTCCACGATGGACGACCTATGTGACAAACAAAATATCTTTAGAATTGGAAGCATTAAGGATTCCCATATGTCTTCTCCATTCTAGTAAAATTGCAAAACGTCATTTGTACCTATCTGTTTTTAATATGTTTTGTTATAAGAAATTCCCTGACGATCTTGCTAAATTTGTCCCTTTGAATAGATTCTGGGAATGCAAATCGAGAGGAGCTATGGAAGCATTTAATATATTCATTTCTTTTGCACTTCTAACATAACATTTTATATTCTTTTAATTTTTTTATGAAATACCATTACCGGTGAGAATTGCAAATAAATTGTCATGAATATAAGTTTTTTCGCTCTGCATTTCTAAAATTAAATTAGTAAATAGCGGAAAAACAAATACCACAAACTATAAATACAATTTATTTATAGAATCTTCGAACCATTCAACTAAGCTCACTTGCGAGCTAGCTTTATTGAAAGTTTCTTCAGCCTTATTAATAGATATGTTTAATACTTGAAAGATCTTCAGACATTCAATACATAAAAGTTTTCGAGTCGTGCTTGGATGTATTTTCAAACTGGACTTCAAATTCCATAACTCTTGAAAAGCTGTTTGCTCAAACATTCGGTTTGGACTATTATGAACATAATTTTAAGTATTTCTCATTCCTCTTTCTACGCTGTTTGCAGAAACTGCAGTTTTAAATTTATTAAATAAAAAGTTATAAAAAGTGCACTAAAGTAAATGAAACTACCGTACAAAATGTTCGGGTACTAAAACAGCATACAGAACGGTAATTACTGTACGATTAGCATCAGTACACCAAGTCCTGATGAGAATGTTAAGAAAAAATTAATTTTTGGCATTTATAATATTATTTTCCTTTAGGAATAAATATATCGCTCATTTATTGCAAAGTTGTTGTATCTCGAAAAAACGTAATTTTTGAGTTAAGAATACAGAATCATTCGTCGTATACTTCTTCATTTAGTAAAATTCGCCGGTTAACATTCTAATTGTAAAAAACAATATGAAAGAGAGAGAAATAATGAGCATTATTTAGTAAAAAGTATGTATACATATGTATATAATAAATAAATTCAAAGAATTCATTTTAAAACAAAAAGAAATATTATCCACAAATAAATCCTCTACAGTGCTCCCAGCTAGCATTTGGAAGATTATTCGACGGGCGCGATCATTTCGCGACTCTTTTTTTAATCGTCCAGACATTCTGACGATTGCTGGACGAGTTAATCGTCATTCTCGCATTCTGGCGATAGTTAGGCGAATTATGTTTACATGTAGAGTAATAGTAAAAATGTTCGTTTGATTAAAGTGTTTTCTTTTAAATTGATTTTTTTAAATGAAAGTGATTTTTAAATTAAAATGCAATAAAAAGTATTGCTAAAAAATGTAAAATATTTAAATGAGTCTTACACGATCCTTTCCGCGCATCGTAGAAGACACATTACGGCAATTTATTCAAGGCTCATTTGAAGATATAATAAAAGAATCTTACACGACGCACAGTGGCTGAAAATCGTTTTTCATTGGCCAAAAGTCTTTTTTTTTTGTCACCGATTTTTAAAATTTTTACGCCATTTTGCAGCTAATATATCCAGATTAAGGTAGCCAAAAAATTAGGTTAAACTATTGATAATTGTGAGCGTGGCATGCTGTCAAACTCAACGGTTTTTTTAATTTCAGAAAAAGGTGTTTTTCTTTTGTTTTTTATAAAAAATAAATGGTTACTACTCGCAAGCTATCATCGATAATGGCCTGCGGTCTTTTTTATAATGTTGGTAGGATTATAGTCTTTAGTTTTTGTAAGTGGTCAGAGCTCTAGCGTTTAATATTAAGGGCGTTACGGAATATTTATGAAACTACTATATTTTTCTCAAATTTAAACTTTAGTGGAATAGAACTTCTAGGGAACAAAAGGGAACAAGAAATGTATACCACCCGGAGAAAGGTGAAAGTGTCCTCTTTACCGCTATATATACTTTTGCACCCGTGACGAGCCGTGTGTAGAACACTTTTTTCATTTTAATGAAATTACTCCAAAGTACTCGTATACAATGGTGTATATAATTTTCACTTTTTTGCCTAAAAGTTTATGTTTTTACTTTAGACTACGTAAAACTAAAAAAATTAAATATAATACCTGCGAAAGAGTTTAATGGCTTTGTTTGATCAGCCAAAGATTGGTAATAAAATTATCACAAATTATCACAAAATTCTACAGTAAACATATGATCTGTTTCTAAATTTACCTGTTATCAAATGTTAGGGTCAACCAAAGTCATATACAATTTTATAGCAATAATCGGGACATTAAACCACTAAAAATAAAAAAACAACCCAACAACAACAACAAATATTGGCGAGATACTAATCAGTTTTACCTGATATTAAGGTCTGGACAACATGTGCAGTTTTGTGCAATTTAAGCACTACCTGCTATGAAATATAAGATCAATGTGTGAATAACATGTATCTAAAAATGTATAAAACTACGGATTCGATAAGGGATTACTCAGTAATAAGCAATACAGTACAACCAACCCCAATTAAACCAAGTCCCGACAAAATCATTAGGTAATACCGATGCATATGAATTTGGATTATCACCACTACATGCAAGAATACGACTTATGGAACACATACTAAAAATCAGTTATGATTTGGAATTTGGGTCTTCAGGATCAATAAGAAACAACGAAACCAACAAAGAATTAAGAAGTTCAAAAAAGAAACATGTTCAAGATGAATATCGCAAATTTGGCTTGATTATAGATCAGGCAATACAAATGGTGGCAATACCGCAAGAAGATTCTTTTCAGATCCAGAAACAGCATCTGAAATAACAGAAGTGGATTTAAACCTTATTTTTAGATTTAAAATAATCCTAGAAGTACTTGCGTGCAATGAAGAAATTGACTCTAGAAAATTTGGAGATTATGCAAAGGAAACTGCAAAAATATATACAACCAACTACCCATGGAGAAATATTTCTGCAACAGTTCACAAAATCCTTTATCATGGAGAAGATGTCATTAAATATCATTTGGTGCCACTTGGAGATCTATCAGAGGAGGCTCAGGAAAAAAGGAACAAGGATTACAGATTTTATAGAGAGCACAATACTAAAAAAATTTCACGAAATTCAACAAATGAAGATCTATTTAATATATTATTGGCAACGTCAGATCCGTTTATCTCCAGTATTCGAAATCAATGGAAAGTGGAACAGCGGGATTTAGATGAAGAAGCCAAAAAACTACTAAAGAACAGAGATAGCACAGAACAAAATATGGAATATTTGCAATCAATATTTGAGTCAAATGAATAATAATTATAATTGCCTTTCATTGTTATTTAAGTACGAAAAACATAGTATTAGTAAAAAATAATAATAAACGAACCTACCATTGTTACAAATGCTATTAAAATTTATTGCAGTTTTTATTTTTAAAATGTTTTTAAAATTATCAAATTTGACAGCAAAAAATAATAAATTTTTCTGTAGTAATAGCAATATTTTTTGATAATAATATTAACGTTTTTTTTTAAGTGTAACTATTCTTTGAGTGTAAAAAAATTTGCAAATTTGTCAGCAAAAAATTTTCAATTTTTCTGTAATAGCAAAATCTCCAGTTGATTTTACTATTTTTTTCAGTGTAAAATTTTTTAAGTATAATATTAAAAAAATTCCATTATTACAAAAAATATTTATAATTATTATTAATTTCCAAATATTAAAGTTTTTAATAAATAAAAAAATAATAAACCCATATTTCACTCTAAAAGTTAAAAAAATTCAAAAGTTCAACTTTGACCTAGAATTCCTTAAAAAGTCCTCAATCAATTTTAATGTAATTTAAACTGAGTCAAGCTGAACTAAATATCTATCCAATAAAATAAAAATTACTTCAATATTTTGATCGGTTCAAAAGTTACAGAATTTTGGCCAATGAAAAACGATTTTCAGCCACTGTGCGACGTCGTAGACGACTCATATAAAAGAGTCGCCGTCTTGACGCAGTTTCTCCCGTTGTACTAAACTTGCGCATCCGGAATACGACATTGCAGACGATTAATTTGATCGCCCGTTCCAATCGCGGAAGATTGTTCTACTATCGAAAAAGCTATTTGGGCTTGAATTAAGTAAAAGTAAGCAGTTGTCGTTTTACTAGCCCCGAACAAATCAAAATCTTTGAACATACATACATACATATTTAAATTCACAACATACATCTACATTTGTACATTATTTTCCTATAAATTTTTCACCTTTAAATTTGTAATTTATTATTTTAGAAAAAATGGTATATTTCAGTCTTCTTTGCACTAGTTTTCGTAACAAATATAAAAAACATTGCTATACTTTCTACAGTATGCTTTTGTTAACTAACCGAAGAAATGTTGAATCTTAAGTCGATATGCGGCAGTTAGTTAATCACATATTGTGAAAAAGGCCGTCACACAGCGGTTCCAATAGAAAAACGGTAATATGAATGTAAGAATCATAAAAGAGGACCTAAGCTTTAAGGATAATTAAATTTGAAGTACCCTGTTGAAACATACGGTTGGTTACAGGATGTCAAAGTTGACCTCGGGCATGTAAAGCTCTGTTGGCTTCATAGCTTTTACAAATATTATTTGATTTTTATTTCTTTGAGTTAATGCCCTCTTATTGATCGACATATCAGTAAATTTTTAAAAAGTTCTCAAAAATTTAATTATAATCGTTTTTAGAGAAATATTACGACAGGAGAATCATTTGCTAAAAATGCAAAAAAAACAAAATATTAAACATTTTGCTCAAAGAGTTCAGAGGTGAATTTTTCAAACACTGAAAAATTAAAAATGGTTACAAAAGGCAAAACCCAATCAATCACTCTGTACTCTACAAGTGCTAATGCTTACAGATTATTAAAAAGAATACATTTTCCACTTCCGCCGGTAAGAACATTGTAAAGATGGGCACAAAAATTAGATGTATCCACAGGCCTGTCGTAAAAATATTGTCCGCAGATAATGAAATGTCTTAAACGCAAAAGCTATGTGTTTTAAGTCTTGATAAAATGAAGGTAAAAAAGTACTGCTATGACAAGTCAACAGACTCTATGATAGAACCAGTTCATTATGTCCAGGTGGCTTTGTTGAGAGGTGATTTAGCTTCATTCACGATTTAAAGTACTTTTACAAACGTTTTTCTATTCCATTAACAGGTTTGGTGGCAAAATGAAAACCAATATTTTATGGTTATGATTTTCAAATGACAAAAACAATATTATTTGATATATTGAAGACAATGAAGCAGTGTGGCTTCATAATTGTGGCAATTGTTTATTGACAGTGTATTTATTAAATTAAAAAGGATATAATTTTAAATCTTTTATCTCTTCAAACTGATGACTTAAATATAACTCATAAAATATTAACATATACTTTAATTGTTGCTGGAGCTGAAAGCCGGAAGCTTAAACTGGCTACCAAACTTTTATCACATACAGTTGCTCAACATCAGGGTTGCCACTCAAAAATTTTCTATCCGACCAAACTTGGCTATAAAACCTACCAAAATCCTTCCAAAAACGCCAAGTTTTTTAATAATGAAAAACATATATGTATTATTCATATAAAGTATAATTTTATTCGACAAAATTTTTAAATTATAGAATAAATAACAAAAATAACAGTAATATAACGAAAACAAATGATGTAAGCATATAAAATAAATCATTTACAATATGTAACATATAGTCTCACACTCAAAATATTTATATATCGACGCCTCCATTCTATAACATTCTAAGTCGAAAATGTGAGTTTTGAGTTACGAGCTCTCAAAGTTTTCACGCGATATTTCATAAACTATATAAGATACGCCATTTGTTCTTTCACTGTTTTTAGTAGAAATTGAGTATAGTATTTTCTGAATTTACAAATTTTAATTTGATCATAGCTAAAAATGATATAAAATGTTTTAGCACGGTGAAAACATTGGCTATAGGTCGTGTAAGTGTACTTAGCATGTTTTTGATAGGTCTATCGTTTTTAAGTTAATCACCTAAGTATACATATAATATTTTAGTTTGGACAAACATTTTAGAAAATTATAATTTCCTACATAGACGAATTTTTAGTTAAAATGTTATACAAAAAAAACTATTATTTTCTTTTTAAATTAATTTTATTCGTAAAAAAAAAGAAAATTAAATATGTATAATAATTCAGTTCAAACAAAAAGTAGTTATAAGATAAATTCAAGGTTACTTAAAAATAATTATAAGAATAAAGATAACAGAAACAGTATTAATTCAGTATAACATTAAATAAGTAGAAACTATATTGTATTATTCAGTCGTCATTATCTGACACGACTACATATTCTTTTCCATTAAAACCATTAACTTGTCTGTAGAAATTTTGGTAAATTTTTGGAATTAAATTTTGATCACACAGATATAAAAGATCTTTTCGTTTTTCTTCCGTTATAGGAAATCCGGATATGCATGCTTTTGGTATTTCTTCAATAACAATTTTATTTTCTTTTCTTGTCTTCCTAGTTTCATCATATATGTTTATTTCTTTGAAATTCTCATTGAATTCTCATAAAATAATTTATAATTTTGTTCTTTATAAACTCTTATTTCTCGGATTTTTGATAGACATAATTTTTCATTTTGTATATTTTTTGTCCAATTTGTTACAGAAGCAAATTGCTTGAAATCCAAAAAATCATCATGGTCCATTTCAATTACATTGTATAATGGCGGTGTTTTCTTAGCATTTCTTATCACGGAGTACCATTCTATCGGCGTGTATATTCTTTTATTTTTCTTGCACTTCTCTATAAGTGCATGAACACCATCGCCTTCATTTTGAGTATGACCCTTTTCTAAAAATTTGTGACTAATATAGATTTGTAATTTTCGTGCAATTCATACATACATAGAGAATACAATTTTATTTTTGTTTTGACCTCGACAATTGTCAGACCATAAATTAAACTTAGTTATGCCGAATTCTTTATGTTTTGTTGATATAAATTGAAATAAACATGTGGCTACTTCTATCGCACCTTTCTTTGCAATTGTTTCATCCCATACAAAACAAGATGCTATATTGGAACCAAGCTCGAAAATTGTGAAGTTATAAGCATGTAATTTTCTTTTGTAGTAAAAAGTGATGAAAAAATTTTTTGAAAATCAAAGCAAATTGTACTAACATTATCGTTTTCAATACACTCTTTTTTGTCGATATCTTTCAGTTCTCTAGATTTTTGTTTACAAAATAAATGGTGATTGAATTGAAATTCAATGAGCTTTTTTCCTTCTTCATCAGAGTTCTTGAACTTTTCGCATAAGTCGCATAAATCCTTTTTTGGAATATAGAATGAAATATTGAAAGAATCTTTGAAAACATCGCGATATTGTCTTAATGTCGCTTTTAAGCTGATATCAATTGACTTTTCGGAGAACGAAATTTCATATAAACGATACATTTCAGTAACCGACGATATTTCACCATCCAAGTACTTTTTTTGTACTCGTTGGCTACAGTAGTGTGATTCTACTAAAGGAAACTCGTTAACATGCTCTATAACTATGTCTCTTATTCTACTTAAAGTTTTATTTGCCATAGAATGCTTTCCTCTTCTGTCGGGTGATATAAATCCCGCATTAGAATGCTTTTTGCTTATCACGGTTTCGATTGTCTGTTGAGATATTGACAATGTATTTATAAACATGGGTTTGCAGCCTTGTTCTCTTATGTCATTCCCATTTTCTTCATAAGTTAGAAAATACTTTCTTGACTCATTTTTTCGCGAATTTTCTATATTTGTGCAAACTTTTTTCTTGTGCAGTGTTATTAAATTTGCTATAAAAGCCCATTGAAGTTCCTTGCTCCCATTTTTATAAAAATTTTGAAAAATTTGTGTTCTTCTATCTTTAGACAGCTTTGTGAACATCTCATTCTACAAGATTCTTTGCAACCTTTTTTTAACTCTTTCTTTGGTACAAACTGACCTTTTTTATTATAATGATAATTTCCATGGTTTTTTAAATATTTTGCTATATTTTTCTTCCACTCGGATGGACGTCTATGTCTTTTGCAAAAGTTTTCGGCTGGTGTATCAAATTCCGGATTTAATTTTTTCTTTTTTAATTTTGGAGTTATTGAACTAAACTCTGGATTTGATTCTGCTTCCCACGAATTACTTGACGGATTATATTCGCTGCAACTGCCGGGAAATGGCTCTAAAAGTTGAAGCGATACTTAAAATAAATTATATAAAAAAGTGTCTATAAACATACCTATTGCAGATGAATTATTCGATGTGTTATATTCGCAGTCACTCCCGGGATATGCTTCTAAAAAATCAATTACTTAATATAAAAAAATTTAAATATATTAATATAAATATATCACATACCTAGTGAAAAAGAATTTTCACTATTTTCATTATCAAATTTAGACGATTTTACGTTTGCTGGACTAGTTTGCTCTTTATTTCCTGTCAAAAAAAATCCAATATAAATAAGCACAACAATTAAATTAAGTCGTGAATTTCTTACCAACACTTTCCTAACGATTATATGACATTGAACTTATACTTTTTGATTCACCTTTTCCTAATAAAAAACTTATTAATTATTTTAGATAATATGGAAATGTAATAAATAATACCTCTCACGTTATTTTGTGCTAAATTTATCATTTTTCTTTCACGAAATCATTTTATATCCGAAAATACAAAAATTAGGCGTCCGATTTGGTTGACTACTTTTTCCAAACTAAAACATCTTATGTACACTTTCACGCACAAAATTCTTTTTTTAATTCGGGAAAAAACCTTTTAACTACACTTACAGACACTAAAAAAAGCACACTGAACATACCAAATACACATAGAAAACACAACGTTAAGAAATGTCCCTTCCATAACATACTAAGTCAACTTAGTTTTCAAGTCAATTTAAAATTGTCCAAGCAAAAGTATTCTAAGTGTACTTACTACATTTTAGAATGGAAAATTTTTACGACTATGTCTGTAGTCTAAGTATATTTATGCCTATAACTTTGGAACGGATCGGCGCATCTTAACCAAATTTTGACAGTATTTAAATTAGAGAACGTAGGATTCAAAAATTCGGGAACATTAAAAACGTTCTAAGTACACTTATAGAATGGAGGCGTCGATATTATGAAAACAAATAGTAAAAATTAATCGCCATTCGTTGCCTCAAAATATTTTTTTGTGTTGATATAGATACATACTCGTATGTATGTACATATGTATGTATATTAGTGTGTCCCAAAAAATTTTTTCCGATTGTTATAGTTACCCAACATTTTTAAAGCTGATAGGATAAAGTATTTTTGTGATTTTTTCAGATTTTTCGCAAAAGGTTTAGAGGTCGCTAACCCAAAAACCAAGATTTCTCGACTTTTTTTGAATTTTGCTCATTACTCGGCCCACTTTTCTTTGTTACTAAGTCAATTTTTTTTAAAGAAAACTGATCAAACTTTATTTCTCTGTACAGGTATTAGAAGCTTCGGTTGTTGTTTTGCTCATTTGTGTACCCTTTCTGGCATTTTTTTTAAATGTAGCATACATTTTAAAAATAATGCTTTGTAACTTTTGAAATTTCTATTGAAGTTAAAAAAAAAGTAATTATTCAATTTAAAAGGTGGATAAACTCTGAGCCATTTAAATATTGAATTCGCTTTTACCGTTCCAAAGTTATACCCTTTTTAAGCTTTGTACCCATTTTTTGATATTAAGAATATTGTAATGTGTTTGCCAGTTATGCATCGGATTTGTTTTATTGATATTTAGATACTGATATTCTTTATGGGTGAAGCATCCCGCTAAACCAACCCGTGAACAGTCTAAAGTTCATAAATTTCTTCATTCGATGCATTTTCGTAAGTCAATAAAACCCTTTGATGTTACTATGATAAAAATAATTTTTTCGAAAAACTTAAGCAAAGAATCTCTTGAATCGCTGAACCGATTTTGGTCAAATTTGTAACAAAGGACGAGGGTTTTAAGTCTTCAAAAAGCAGTAAACATAATAAATCTATTTGACGAAGTCTTTTTAAGTGATTAAATAAAAACGCTTTTTTCGAAAATTTTCGACAACGATAACTTTCGAACGGATTAACCCATTTTCATTTAATTTACAACGATCGACGTTGATTTTTTTGTTAAGAGTTAATTAGATTTTAGACTACATTGGTCGAGCAGTTTAGAATTTATGTTAAAAAAGCTATTTTAGAAAATTCTCGAAATCTACCGAAGCGAAATGGATGACTGTAAAAAAAATTTGAATGCACTTAATACCTTTGAAATGCGCCCAATATGGAACAGATCTCTTGAGTCATTCTTAAGTTAGAGATATTTACATATATACACACATACATCCATACGGACATCATCGCGAAATAAGTCAATATCGATTCCCAGGACTTCTAAACGTGGAAATTGGGATGAAATCAGTAACTTCCTTCCTAAGCGGGAAGTTAAAAATTTAAATTTTTTTTTTGGGTATGTGAGGTAAGGTGCCTAGAGTCTTTTGGGCTCGCATTGCTGAGGTCTGCACAACAGAACAAAAAACCACCCATATTTAATATTTTGAAAGAATATAGTATTTAAATATCTAACATTAAAACAAATCCGATGCATAACTGGCTGTTATGCTCACCGTTTTTTTATACATTTTTACAAAGAAATCTTTGACATTTGCTTTTCATGCTTAGAAATAAATAGGCTGCCGGCAGCTTAAAATTTTTGAGGTGACCAGTGCTCGGAGTTTCCTAAAATGTATAGAGTTAAATTTTCTTAAAAAGACCAAAATAAGGTTTAGCCGACCAGCCGACCAAGCGAATAATGTCCGATCAAATTTGGTCGGAAACGACAATGCCAACGCTGCTCAAGATATTACTCGAGCAGCCATTTTAGGATATTTGAATACTGAAAATTGGAGTGAATGTTGCCAATATTTCAAACTAGTAAGTACTTTTTTCATTTTTAACTTTAAAACAAAATAATTTTATTGATTTTTTTACTAGACAAATGACTGGTTTGATGTTATGAATTCAAGAGTGCTAAGACAAGATACAAGGGAAATATTACGCGCATATTGTTTGTCACTAGGAATACAAAATTAAATTTTGAATACTATGTCAAAAATTATGTCAGATTTGAAGGAATACACTTCTGCCATTTAAAAAAGGTATACAATTTGATTTGAACTTAAAAAAATGTTTGATTAGCACGTAATTCATTTACTTAAAGGCATTATTCAATCAAATAATGCTTTAAAACTGCTGTATAATGAACTGAAGAATCTTTATGATATAAATAACCGAAAAAGGAAATTTCGTAAAATAACTAAATAATATTATATTTTTAATCATATAAATATGTATTTTAAATGTTTTATAATTTCAATTTATTTAATTTGAATATTTACTTATTTTCATAATGTAATTAATAAATAAACACAAAATAAAAAAAATTATTAAATGAATTTAAGGGAAAAATAATAAATTTCCCCATTATTATGTTTACTTAGCTTTTAAATATCAGATCGTTCTGTAACGTCATTTGACCAACATCAGCAGATAATTAAATTTTTGTGTTCGGGTTGGCGTAATCTGTAGTTCCATCATTTTTGCTTAAGGCTTAGGTCCTCATCTATGATTTTTACATGCAATGTTTTGTAATCCATTCGCAAGTTTCAAAGATACAGATTTATTACCTTTTTTTCTGATTGGAACCACTGTGCGTCAGTTTAATTATTAAAATGAAGGTATTCCGATGTTTAACACTCTCTTTCATATCGTAAGCTTTCAGTTACAAATATATACATAAGTAGATAGGTAATGGTGGCAATAGACATGCGCGACTGCGCTGCCGGCAGCGCAGTCGCGCATGTCTATTGCCACCATTACTTTTGAGCGAGCCAGTGTTGCCATCCTCTAGTTTTTTATGTGTGTGTGTAGGTGCGTTTGCTTGACTGTGCTATGTTGGTTGTGTGTGTGTGTGTGTGTGTAGGTTCGTTTGCTTGGCTGTGCTATGTTGGTTGTGTGTGTGCGTGTGTATGTTCTTTTGCTTGCCTGTGCTATGTTGGTTGTGTGTGTGTGTGTGCGTGTGTATGTTCTTTTGCTTGCCTGTGCAAATCTCGTGATGTATGTTTGGGTGTGTGTCGCGGGTGTTTCTGTTGGTATCTAGGCAGTGAATTTTTTGTTGGCAGAGAATGTGTGTATAACTGATTATTTTAGGTGCGTCGTCATCACTGACGTCATAGCGAGGGTGTGTGTTTATGCTGTTTGGTGTGTTGCTGATGGAATCGCGCATGTCTATTGCCACCATTATTTTTGAGCGAGCCAGTGTTGCCATCCTCTAGTATTTTTTTATGTGTGTCGTCATCACTGACGTCACAGTATGTTGGTATGGAGGCAGAGATATTTTTTGTTGGCAGAGAATGTGTGTATATCTGATTATTTTAGATGCATCGTCATCACTGACGTCATAGCGGGGGTGTGTGTTTATGTCGTTTGGTGTGTTGCTGATGGAATCGTGGCAGAGAAATATTTTGTTGACAGAGAGTGTGTTTATTACTGATTATTTTAGGTGTGTCGTCATCACTGACGTCACAGTATGTTGGTATGGAGGCAGTGAATTTTTTGTTGGCAGAGAATGTGTGTATATCTGATTATTTTAGGTGCGTCGTCATCACTGACGTCACAGTATGTTGTTATGGAGGCAGAGATATTTTTTGTTGGCAGAGAATGTGTGTATATCTGATTATTTTAGATGCATCGTCATCACTGACGTCATAGCGGGGGTGTGTGTTTATGTCGTTTGGTGTGTTGCTGATGGAATCGTGGCAGAGAAATATTTTGTTGACAGAGAGTGTGTTTATTACTGATTATTTTAGGTGTGTCGTCATCACTGACGTCACAGTATGTTGGTATACAGGCAGAGATATTTTTTGTTGGCAGAGAATTTGTGTATATCTGGTTATTTAAGTATGTCATCATCACTGACGTCATAGCGTGTGTATGAGAGTGTGTTTGAATGTGTGTGTGTTGTTGTGTGTATGTTGTGATCACTTTGGTATCGTTGTATTAATGAGGTTTAGTAGATTTTATTTTTTGTTGTTTTATATATTTAAGTCTGTTTTTATGTATGTTTTTGATTTTTCTCTATGTTTTCATAATTCTGCTCACTTCGAGATTTATTCCTTATAATTTGGCTATATAGATATATATAGCATATTTTATTTTTTGTTCTTTTTTTATATTTGAGTCTGTTTTCATGTATGTTTTTGATTTTTCTTTAAGTTTTCATAATTATGCTGACTTCAACATTTATTCATCATAATCTATGTATTATTTCCTTCTCCCTCTTATGTCAATTTTATATTATTATCTCTCTCTATCCCCTTCACCCTATCACTATCCCCCACTTATTCACTATTTCACCATAAATATTTTCTTGGAAGTATCGGAGCTACTTTTAAGTTCAATTACAATTAAAGATTCAAAGTGACAAGATCTCAATCAAAAATGAACTCCGTGAAAAATCTAAAAACAAAATTTAATTCCCTGGAGAATAAATCCTTAATTCACATTAAGGATCTGGATATAACAGTTAAATATCCTATTCAAAATATATCACGGGTAACAACAAAATATGGACCAAAACTAGAAGTTGAGTTGGAAAACAACATAATGTTTCTCCCCAAAAAATATAATAGTTTAACAGATGAAGAAATTAAGGATCTCTCGAGTGGATCATTTCAACTATGCAGAGAAGGAGAGTGCGGCCTAATTCTTGAGAGTGAGATGGATGAATTTTTAATTCAAAATAGTCAATATCCCGTTTGGCATTAAAATAAATTAATTCTGTTTAGTAAATTATAAATAAAAAATAAAAAAAGCCATTAAAGAGTTTTGTAAAATATAGATGATTATGTGTTTTTATTTAATCTTTCTTAGTAATTTCATAAAGAAATTTAAGACATAAATGACCACAGATAAATGTATTAAAATTCTGATGTTGATTATAGTTGTATTTTATATTTGTACCAAGATATTTGACTACTTCCGAAGGAGGTTGTAAGTTTCCAAAACTGTCGAAATACTCTTTTTCATCGATGTTCTTATAATATGCTACCCAGTGTGTACCAGGACCTGTTGATAAATCTAAATTGATTATTCCACACTCAATTTTCTTTGATCGTTTTGGTAGTGAGTCCAACATGAATACTCCTCTAAAATAAGGAATATTTATAGAAAAATTTAATAGGTCAACATCTGATAGTGGTCTGTTGGGTAGCATTCTTAAGAGTTTTTTGTCTGTTCTTTATAAACTAAACCATATCCCTTTTTATATGGTTTTAGGTAAAGGCCTTTTCCAACTGCTATAGATTCCATCGCTTTATTATGTCTAGTTGCTTCATCAAGTTGATTTTTTGCATTCTTTGTTGCATTTACAGCCTTAGCTATAGCGGCACCTCCAGTGGCTAGACTGCCAATTGCCCCCAGAGCAGTTAGAATCGGTATTAGGGGTAAAAACCCACCAATTTTTGGAACACTTATTATGCGTGGTATTATAACATGTGATTTTCTTCCTTTTAGGGATTTATTGATAGTTTTACGTGCGATTCTAATGGCAGAGTTAATGTCTAAAGGTTTTTGTTTCTTTAGTATTTTTGTTGCAGCTCTAATTGATGAAGTGAACAATTTTTTACCATTTAATTTGGTTTTCTTTTCATTTTTCTTTTTTTCCACACCCATACCGAACTTCGTTTTGGCTTTCATTGCGTTAGTAACCATATATGCAAATGATTTTTCTCCAATACTGCTATCTTTTGATAAAACTCGATCCCAGGCTGAATTTTCAAGAAATTTATCTGCCTGATGTCTAATACTTAAATCCTTATTTTTAGAATAAGTTATATCGTGATTTTTGCAGGCAGAGTCCAGTAAATTAATTCCTCTATCACCTCGATTTAAACGTTTTTGTAGCTTAGTTCCAGGCCCACAGTACTGATATCCAGGAAGATGAAGTTCAACAGGAAGATTATTTATTATTTTATCTACTATACCTGCTCCAACGAAGGTGTTTTTATGACTAAACGACTTGTTGTAATGTATAACCATTTTATTTATTTAATTTTTTTTTTCTATAATAAAAGGTAACAAACATAAATTATATTTAGTTACAAAAATGCGGTTAGTGAAACAACATAAAAATATTTTGGTTCGTAATATTGATGATTCATCGAACATCACTTCAAAAATAAAACACAGCTCACTTTTACCAAATTCTATCCGAGCTCTAATAGTGGGACCATCAAATTGTGGAAAGACTAATGTTATGATTGGGTTACTAGAAAGTCCTAACGGACTAAAATTTGAAAACATCTATTTATACTCAAAATCCTTATATCAGCCGAAATATGAATACTTGAAGAGATTAATTTCACCAATTAAAGGAATGGGATATTACACATTTGACAACAATGAATCAGTTTTTACCCCTAACGAAGCTAAAACTAATTCAATTATGATATTTGATGATGTTGCATGTGAGAAGCAGAACAATATACGGGATTATTTTTGTATGGGTCGACATAAGGATGTGGATTCATTCTACTTGTGTCAAACTTATACCAGAATTCCCAAGCATTTGATAAGAGACAACGCGAATGTAATTATAATGTTTAAACAAGATGACAGAAATATGAAGCATGTTTATAGTGATCATGTTGCCGGCGACATGAACTTTGAACAATTTCATGAAATTTGTAGAGAATGTTGGAAGGAAAAATATGGATTTCTGATGATAAGCAAAGATAACGAGTTAAACAATGGTCGCTATAGAAAATTATTTGACTATTTTATAACAATATAAATTTCTATACATAAAAGAACAACTTTAGTATATAATCTGACTTTGAACACACAATACACCTACATATCTATTAAAATATTTACTATACCTGATAACCTAATAGGATACCCAATAACCTGATCTGGTACCTAATAATCTGATCTGATACCTGATAATCTGATCTGATACCTAATAATCTGATCTGATACCTGATAATCTGATCTGATACCTGATAATCTGATCTGATACCTGATAATCTGATCTGATACCTAATAATCTGATCTGATACCTGGTAATCTGATCTGATACCTGATAATCTGATCTGATACCTGATAATCTGATCTGATACCTGATAAGCTGATCTGATATCTAATAATCTGATCTGATACCTGATAATCTGATCTGATACCAGATAATCTGATCTGATACTTGATAAGCTGATCTGATACCTGATATTCTGATCTGATACCTGATAAGCTGATCTGATACCTGATTACCTGATCTGATAATTGCTGTTGCTAAACATGGATGAGAAAGTTTTAAAAGAATTGGTTGCAACGAGAAATGTTTTGAAGAAAAAGCTTCGTAGTATAAAAACTGGTGAAATAGATACACGTGATCAACTAAGAGATACTTTCAAACCTATAACAGACCCCTTAAATGAATTTATAAATATTTCTAACAATATCAATAGAATTATCAAAAAAGAAAAGAATAAGATGAAAACAGAAATTGAAGAAACTAACAGTCCTCATATTAATAAATCAACAATTAAATTGGAGACAAGCACACCAAAGAAACTTGTAGAAGGAGCAATATTTGATAATAGCAAATCATTCAATGATTCTAATGAAAGTAATAGTGACAATGAGGATGATATTAATTTTTACTCACAGAATTCAAATATTGAAGAGAGTTACACTGACTTATCAGTCTTGGAGGGCAGAAATGAATTAGATACTAACTATGGGCCACATAGAGATTTCAATAATGAATGGAAATTTGGTGATAGTAACCTCAAATTAAATGAGGGTAAAATACAGGTTGGTGGTCAAATATGGGCTCTAACCCCAGGACTGTTTTCTCTAATGTTTCATAAAACGCCAAAAAACTATGATAAATATGAACTAGAACTCTACAAAAAAATCTTAATTAGTACAAATGCGTACAGAAGAGAATATAAATCTGATGGTCAAATCAAGGGAACGAAAGCATATAAATATAAACATATTATTAAAAAGATGTTTAAAGAGCAAAACCAACAGTCTGTATCAAAAGCAATAGCAAATAAGACATCATCTAATTATAAAGGTGGTGGATTGATGCAATTTAACCCCCATAAACCAAACTATATATACTGGGACGATCCAAATGAGTTGGTAGATCGACTTCGTCTACTGATAGCATCACAAGCTGCTGGTCATAATAATCATAATAACGAGATTGTATCAATTATTGAAGAACTACGCGAAGCTAATATAATACAATAATCTATATAAAGTATGTCTGTTGATAAGTTTGGACACTATCTAAACGGTACAAGCGATATAATTTCACTGAAAAATGCCCCTAGACTGTTGGGGTTCTTTATGGATACGAACAACAACATTGATGTCCAAAACAAAAGAATCAAAAATGTTGCAAAGGCTGTGGAGGAAAACGATGTTATCAATAAATTGTTTCTGCAAAATCAAATCGAAGAAATAGAATACAAACTATTAAAATACTTTAAGGAAAATAACAACAAAATGTATGATACTTTTAGAATTCAACTCGAAATGCTACAACAAGCAACAACATTACAGTTGGAAAAGAATAAGAAAATTGAAGAAAGCATTTCCAAAATCAATACATTTGTGGAAGATGGTTATCTACAAAGATTTGTTGAGAGTCTACAAAAGAAAAGTTAAATGAAAAGATTTATAGATGGGAAAATTACATGTTCGCATCAATAAGTAAAAGTTCATCAAGCAGATTACAACGTATCCAAATCAATTCTTAAAACTATAAACATGTCTTCAAAAAGAAATCTAGTTAACGAACTCCATAAACAAGCTCGAAAATCTTTTGCACGTCGTCAATATAATAATATAATATTTATTTATTAATATTTATATATTTTACAACCGAATTCAAACGAGTATAGTATGAAACAAAAAGAAAAACTTTAATAAAATTTTAATTATGTATTTATGTTTAAATATAAAAATATAACTATTTGTGTTTTATTTATTTCAAATTATATTTATTGAATAAAAAATTTAGACATAGGTGACCACAATTAAATGTATTAAAGTTTTGTTTTCGCTCATAATTATATTCAAAAGGTCTCTTCAAATAATAACTTCAATTGGAGGTTGTAAGTTTCCAAAGCTATCAAAATATTCTTTATAGTTGCGATTTTTATAATAAGCTACCCAATGAGTTCCAGGACCCTGAAAATTATCTAAATTAACAATACCACATTCATGAAGTAATGGTTTTTTAGGTAAACGGTCACGCATAAAAACTCCTCTAAATTTACATAGTTGTTTACCATATTTCATCAAATCTATATCAGTTAATGGTCGATTGGGTAGCTTATCTAAAAATCGCAACTATAAAGAATATTTTGATAGCTTTGGAAACTTACAACCTCCAATTGAAGTTGTTAATTATTTGAAGAGACCTTTTGAATATAATTATGAGCGAAAACAAAACTTTAATACATTTAATTGTGGTCACCTAT